>JAWNNH010000253.1:0-260817 GCA_035043045.1 Hirtodrosophila alboralis
AGCGCCTCAACAGTTGCAGTCACTGTTAACCTATACAGCACTGTTATCGTATACAGCACTGTTAACGTATACCGCAGTGTTAACGTATTGAGCACTGTTAACGTAAACAGCACTGTTACAAGAATTACAGTAGGCAGTATTTTTCAAATTAAATACGAAAAACACAGTCGGCAGTATTTTTTAATTAATAGTATTTTTTATATTTATTTTTTGATTGTGCATTTAATTCTGTTAACTCAGAGCAGCATTTTAAACACAGAAATAATAAATAATAATTTAAATAATACCAGTATATTTTTTTTACCTATAATTTAAATATATAATGTAAAACATATTTCGATTTCCATTTATCCAATTCTTATATATTTATAAATGTACCCATTGAAAGTGGTTAGAAGTAATCAAATAATGAAAGTATTCAAAAGTAAGTGACAGCTAAAAAAAGGCAATTCACATAGCTAAAAGCCATTATTCTATATTAAATTCATTGGTATTCCCAATTGGTTTGTTATTACACCATTATCATTATTTTCTATATTCTGTTCCTTATCCTGTGTAAGGATATTTGCATTTAATGTTCCCTTTAATGGTATTATCAACAGTTTAGCACTATTCATTGTTCTGCAAGTATTACCACTTTAGTGTTAGGCAATCCATATAAATTGTCTATAAAGCGCAAATGAGTCAAATGCATTGGCAAACAAATTGAATCTGCTGCATGCTAAATATGTAAACTACTTGCACTGACTCTTACCACATCTTGGTCCTTACCAGGATGTCTGGTTGACAAATGAAAACACCGACAAATGCTAAACGCGATGACAAAACAAAAGCAAAAATGTCACAGCCAAAGGAATGCACTGAAATGTGAGAATATTAAATGCAAAACTCTCTGAATGCAGTCGAACAGCAGTGGCAAGGACAATGACGTCCTTTAAGACTCAAATCCTTTACGCGTTTGTCATTTAATGACTTCAAGTACTACAATATGAAGGCACGAACTAGTTTCACTGAATTCAACGAGTATATTTTACTTAATTTCTTTTGCTTATTTTTAGTTTAGTTAATTGTGTAAAAATAGAATATCAGATGCAATTAGTTATAAATGAAAAGAACAACTTAGTTGTTTTTAAGCTATAGAATATTAAATTGATGGTACAAAGGGAACAAGAAAATTAAATTAAATTAAATATTAATATTTGTTAAAAATTTATGACAGTTTTATACTTTTAACATTTTTAAAAATATGTAAAACGTTTAAGAATAAATAAAAAATTAAATTGATAAAAAACGTTTTTTTTTAACTTGATTAAAATTTTAAAATCGATTTTTGTATTTAATATATAAAGAGCTTAAATATATACTAGTAATTTAGGTTTTAATACAAAATTTAATATATAAAGAGCTCGAATATATGTTACTAGTAATTTTGGTTTTAACACAAAATTAAATTAAATATAATATTAAAAAATATTAAATATTTTGTATATATAGACAATTTAATTGACAGTTTTTGGTAAGAATATATTTAAAAAAAAACATGTAAAATATTTAGCTGCTCACGTTTCTTTCGATTTTACAGAATATATTAAAATAAAATATATTTAAATAAAATATGTATTTCAATAAAATATGTAAAATATATTGCTGCTACGATGTTAGAGCTGAATATAAATATATAAACAAAAAATGACAAATCCCAACATTTGTGACATTTTTATGGCTGCTTTAAAATATCTTGATCTAGATTTTAAAACGTTTATATAACCACTCCTGATCCAGATGTCAAAACGAAGCTACTATATCTGATTAAGAAAAATAGTTTTTAAATGTCAAATTTCTTTCTTAATTTTCCACAATTTTTCCCACAAGTCTAGTATAAATATCCTTGGTTATTTTCCATTAAAACGCATCCTAGTTAAGTGCATTCTTACTAGTCTTATATGGTTTACTAAGATGTTAACTTAAGGACTTATGTTGTGGTCTTATACCACAACTTACTTACAACTGATGACAGCCAATATAGACATTTTATAAGTAAAGGACATGCTGTAAGGATCTAGGAAACATGTCGTTAGGAGTTTTGCTTACACAATCGACTGATTATAAGAGAATCTAAAAACACACAGAGTATTTTAAAGTGTGTAAGTGCTTGCTTTTGTTTTCAGTTTATACGAGTAAAATGTGTTTCTGAGAACTATGTGGTTTTTGTGTTTGTTCTTATGCAATTATCTTGAGCTGAGATTAAGCAGCCAGGAATGTCAACTTGATGTAGACATCAGCTCAAAAAATGCATGTGTCTGCTCCTATAGTTCAGACTAAGTTTAAGTACAAGCAAATCAAACAACAGATTAAAAGTTTAATTAACATTAAGGACAAAAAGTTTTTCCCTTACAATGAGAAACCCTTTCGAACTCTTACAGCTTTTAAAATATATATAAAAATTTTAAATGTATTTTTTTACCAATTCGTTTTACAATTCAAACAACTGCCAAGAAAATACAGCGAACTTCAATTTGCGCCATTGGGAAATGGGCTTAAATCGTTGGCCATGTTTATACAGCGGTTGCTCAGTGGTTAGCCATTCTGTCACCGTGCAGGTGTCAGCTTAATGAATGTGTGTGGGTGTGTGTGTGTGTGTGTGTGTAAGGGGGTAGAGGGGAGGTTAAGATGCTCTGGATACAGTGTGACCGCGCCGTGTGTCAAGTGCAAGTCAATCTTATGAGAAACATAACCGCTTATCAGTAAATTGGGCGCTTTAATGTGTAGCCTAATGAAAATACCCTGTAAATTCATTTGACAAATAAGTTTATGTGTTTAAAAATTATAAATAAATTTTAAAATTTGTTTATATGTGTAAAAAGCTTTAAGGCGATAACAGTCGAATAACTTAACTATTAAAACAATTATTTTAAAAGAAAGAAAATTTCGGCATGCTTTTTTCGGCAATCAGAAGCTAAAAATCCTTGACAAGATCTCAAAAATTTCAATATTCGACTCGCTGTTCTATAAATTACAAGCTATAAGATATGGTAGTCTGATTTTTGTGAAACTTGGATCGTAATTCTACATCGAACTATTAACTTTTATTTCGATATCTTTAAAAAACCAATAAAATATTCATACATGCTCATTTAGACCGATTTTTCCTATGACAGCTATAAGATATGGCGATGCGATTTTGGTGAAACTTAATCAAATTTTTCAGATTATAATACTACAACGATATGCCAAGTTTGCTTTTGATATCTTAAAAAACAATTTTTGGACCTATCGTTCCTATGGCAGCTATATGATATAGTGGTTCCATTCGGCAAATTCTGCCATACAAAATAAAAAAAATAAGTTGGGAATGCTTTCTGCCCATTTTCTAATGTTATAGACGTTTGTCGCAAAAAAAAAAACACTTAAATTTTCTATGTTAAATTCATTAAAATTCTGTTAAAATGTTGTTAATATAGTTTAAACCCTAACTATCATATTTTCTTATGTAGATTTCTATAAACTTTTATTGGTAAAAACTTCAACTTGAAAGCTTTATAGGATTTATAGATATTAAGCTTCAAAGACAAGACACATAGGGTATGCTAATCGGTTGTCGGGCAGTGTATGTACTGCCTGCAGCAGACAGAAACAAAATTTAATCAAGATAGCTCAAAATTGAGAGGGTAGTTTCCATAGAAACAGATAGACGAACAGACGAACATGGCTCTTCGTCCTGACCAAGAATATATATACTTTATGGGGTCGCAGACTTCTCCTTCTAGGCATTACACATTTCTTAACAAAATTATAATACCCTTTTGCAGGGATATTAAAAAATTGCGCCCTTTAATATTATTTGAAAATTTGTAACATTATTAAAGTGTAAGAAATTTAAAAGCTTTTCATATAGTCAACTTTAAAATCGTGTGTGCTCTTTGTCAATCTTAGCCTGGTCATTCAAAGTTGTGGAGACTGTGGGGCTTAAATCAACCTCTTATCGATGCACTGGCAGTTTGAATGTTTCTCTGTTTGGTTGCCCACTTGTCCTGCTGCCAGATTGCAGGATTATAAAGTGCACTTTTGCATATACGAAGCCCAAAAAACTACTATGCTACTATGTACATAACACTAGGCAGGCAAATGTAACTTTTAGCCACAAAGGTTTTATATTTCTTGGAATTTTTTTTTAATGTCTTCTTTTATTTTAAATTAAATCTTTCAAAATACTCTTTTTTTTCATTAATATTTTAATGTAAATATTGATTATATTGTATAAAAAATATCAGACATTTTTTAGAGCTGCACAAATTGCTTAGCTTGTTTACAATCAAGCCTGTTTTAAATAAATTTTATTTATAAAAATTAAAAAAAAATATATATTTATAAAAATAATAAAAATTAAAAATGTATAAAATTTTGACAATCGTCTGAAATAAAAATAAAAATCTAGTCCTTAAATTTTCCCAAAAATTTTTACTATAAGCTTTATTTATGTTACGTGCTTCCGTTAATTGTAATGTATATAATTAGCATTATTTGGTAAGGACCACACTCATTCAATAAACTATTTAAACGTTTATTCAATTATTTAGCAAAGCCAAATAGCCAACTAGCCAAAATGTATTCAACTGTTTTCTATTTTTATTGTGGTATATAAAATTCAATCGCCTAAAGTACTTTTATTTTGCCTGGTTTCCTTTTAATTTGCAAATTGGTGCGCAGTCAGACATTTGAATATGCGAAAAATGCAATTTCAACGTATTTTGAATGAAACAATTCAATTTCAATTTAATGAGCTATATATATATTGAGTTTGTCAGACGTAAAATTTTTTATTATTAGCCTTAACTCAATTAAATTAATACGAACAGAAAGGATAATTCAGAAAAAATCAAATTCAGAAAATGTCAATTAATTTATTAATAATTAGGATATATAAAATTTATCGTAGAAATATTCATATTTTAATCGAATGATTATTATATGATATTTTGATCTAATTATTGGCTTGTGTATAGTTAAAGAAAACTTGAAATTTATAAATTTTGTAGCGATATATTAAAATAATTGCCAATCTCTCGTATTTCCTCGTATATTTTATTTGCATAATTTTGTGAGCTTTAATTTATTCATTTATATGTTGAATAGGTTTAACAATTAAACAGATTCATTTTACATTAAGTCCTTTGGCTCTAGAGAAGACACAAATCACGATGTCTATTTGAAATTATAATTAATGATTTACCAGGACATAAGGTCAAGGCGGTCAGGCGCTTGTGCGCTTCTTGTTGCCGACATTAATATCCTTGTTATTATAAATAAGCTTAATTTGGTCAAAAGAACACATTTGTACAGACAACAGATGTTTGGACATTTATTTGTGTACATTTAATAAATATAATAAATGCAAATATTATGCGCCATGTGTTGCAATAAAATAGATTTAAACCAATGTGGAAACCATAAATTGGCCAAAACAATGATATACAATGTATATTATACATCAAAGCATCAAGTCAGCTGAGCATAGCCCAAATGACCAGAATTAGCATATTGAATATTTAAAAATTCAAAAATATATATTTTGAAAGTTATAGTAGTCTGTTTAAATAACATAGCTGAATTTTATTTAAATTCATGTAATTTAGTTGACATAAATCCCTGGAAATGATATTTAAATTAAATTTTATTTCATTTAAAAACATTTTCATTCAAATGATGAAAAGACGTAAATTTATAAAAATGTCTTTTACTGAAAATTAAATACATTTTTCTTCTCGGCTGGATATTGTGTATAAGAATTTGCATAAACTTTCCACTTTGTTGGCAATTAAATATGCATGTGTGGATGGATTACTTGACAGGTTTAAACGTCGACTTTTTGCATATTTTAATTTGTATTTTGTCAAAAAGTTAAGTCAAAAGTTTTAACCTTTAAATTAATATTCTTTAATCTAAGGAATTGCAATTTTTATGTTTGATTTGAGGAAAGCAGGAGTTCTTAAAAGAACGAGCTCAGAAATTTGTAAAAAAAAATAAATAATAAATAAATATATTTTTGATTGGTTAATTGATTTTTTAAACACTTTTTATGATTGGAAATAAAACCTACAAAAAAGAATATTTATATCACCACACACAGAATATTAAAATTAATAAAATAATTATATAATTATCAGTGTTATAACCTTAGTATTATTAGTAATAATAAATTTGTAAAAAAAAAAAAATAAAAAAATAAATTAATATTTTTTTGATTGCTTAAATGATTTTGTTTAAACACTTTTTATGATTGGAAATACAACTTACAAAAAAGCCTATTTATACCAGAACAAACAGAATATTAAAATTAATAAAATAATTATATAATTATCAGTGTTTTAACCTTGTAAAAGTATTATTAGTATTAAAGCTGTGCGTATTATTTACTCTTTGATACACATAATGCAGTGCAAATCCTCTTAATTAATTTAAGCTATGCTAAATCCTTTTATCTCGATAATTCAGCTAATCAGACACGAACACAGTTTCCCACTCACAGAAATAATTTGCATTGAAATGAAACTTTTTTCATTTTATTGCTATTGAGAAGCTTTGTAACTTTAGTTTTATTTATTGTAATGGATGAAATCAGTTGGAAATTTGAAATGAACTCAGTCGCTATATAATTTCACAATTATCACTTAATTACAGTGCAATATAATAAAAAGGATTCTCTGCAGTTTGACTTAAGCAAGAAAATATATAACTTAACTTTAAAGTTTGTTGCAATCAGTAGTAAATTCAATTTATTTAACCGCACTGAAATTTGCAAAATAAACACAATTAGTTGAGTGCCACAAAATTTAAGCAGTTCACAAGTTGGGGCACAAGTTTGTGCCAGCGGGCTTGCCACAACATTGCGGTTTCTTGGTTTCTTTAGTGGAAAAAAAAATAAAACAGAAAAATTAACTTTTATTTTGCGGTAACTACGAATGAGCTTAAAGTTTTTCAATTGAGCATAAGCCGAGAATATTTAAAATATGAATTTTCTAGCTTTATATAATTTTTGTGATTTATTAGCATTTCCAAATTCAGTGACATTTTTTGCCAATTAAATGTTATCATATTTTTGGCAGCTGAGACCCTCAGTAAATTAAAAATAAATCTGTCTTACACCGAAAAATTGTCACGTGAAATTCTATGGAAAAGTAATCAACAAAACTGTCAATTCGTTTTACAATACTGTGCAAAAAAAAAAATTAAACAAAAGCAACAAAATCTTGAATGTTAGCGACAGATTTGCAATTAGTTGAACAGCAGTTTTCTATCATACTTTAATTAAAAACTTACACAAATTTATGGATCACTGAAAATGTTACAAGTACATGATTTCAGAGTCAATATTGAATTCTTTGAACTGCAATTGACTTGCAAATAACAATATTATTATTTTTTAACTGAACAATTGTATTGATTCAATACACATATAAAATGCAAACAAAAAGAATAATAAAGAAATTATATATCCATCGCCAAAATCCTTTCAACGCCAGCCGCAAAGTAATAAATTATGTTAAACGCATTTTTATTGCATACTTGCAGGCGCATTGTGTTGTGCTGTGTGTGTGTGTGTATTGTGGGTGTGTGTATATAGGGGCAGAAGGAGGCTGGACAAGCTGATGCCAAGTTAAGAGCAACAGCCACTAAGGCAGCACATAAAACAAAAGTAAACAAGGCCAAGAAGGAATTGTACAAATCGAATAATAAATACCCTTGCAGAATATGACTTGGTGATGCCTATGGCCGATAAAGATTTTTTAATTATAAATAAAAGAGCTGGCAGCCCAATTATGAACCACATTGATATTTTAATCGGGCAATGATCCTTACAAAAAAAACAATTGTATTAACGATAAATTTTGAACTAATATTTTCTAAGACCATATAATAAACTAAACTGATTTGTATATATATATATACGCTAACCGTCTCTTGATCGCGAAAGTGCTTTGTTACATCTTTCGTGACAATGCTATATTACCCCAAATGATAAACGATAAAAAACAGCAACGGATACGGAAATGGCAATGGCATTTGGGACAAAAGCGCAGTTCGTGGCACTTGAGCTGAAAAATGCATTTAAGTGGCAAATAAATTTCACACATTCCCAGAAAAACAAAAGGAACTTTTCGAGAATTGGCGCCAGAATACGCTGATAAATGCTGCATTATATTATCGTGTATACTATAGCAGTAATTTAATAGCTATTAAATAAAAAAAAGAGACTACTACAAAGCACTGAACATGTCCTCCATGTTAATTAAGTTTACTCGTTGAAGTTAACAGACGCCATGGAACAATATAGCGGCAAAATGAAAATAAAAGCGAGAGCTAGTAGCTAGAAAAGCAATTATAAAATAATTTGCCATCTTTATTATTAATAGAAATATGCTTGAAGGGGCACCAAGATGAGTGTTCTTACAGGCTTTAAAATTTTTAAGTTAGATAACTATTCATAATTTAAAAAAATGCTAATAAATTGGTTTAAATTTGCTCAGCCGATAAAAAGGTAAATTTTACTGTTGATTTTTATTTATTTAATGAAAATTTTAAAGTTAAACATTGGCAGGAGGAAAATTTGCCTTTTTAAATCAATGTTTTTTTTTAAATTTGTTTGGCAATTTGACAAAATCTTATGTAAAAGAATTGTGTTTAAATATTGCAGATATATTTTGTAGCCAATAAATAAACTGATAAATTAAACTGTTTACTTCATTTGGCATATTTTTGTCTTTGTTTTGCTAAAAATAATTATTAGTTACAATACAACAGTTTTTGTTACTACAAAATGGTTTAAATATTGTACGCTATTTAATAGTAAAATAAACTGAAATATAAGTCTAAAATTTTTTTGTTAATATTTATTAAAATATCATTGAACTCTCTATTTATTTATATGTAGTCTCTCAATTTTCAATTAGCGATTTGACAGATTTGACAGAGTTTCACGCCAATTTATTATTCCGGTAAAGTTTAATTATTAAGTATATCAACGCTGCTTATCAATTTAAATTCAAATTTAATATAATGCTAACAACATTTATTATTTTTAATGAAATTGCATTTAATGCAATGTAAAATTCAACTTCCAACCAAACAAATAAAAAATATAACTGTCAAAATGAATATAAAGCATTTTTCCGTTAGATAAATCTCAAACTGACATTTGTGTGGCGTTTAACCGGACTTTGAACTAACCGGACTAAAACTAACTTTTAAAAGCGGCGCATTGTTGAGCGGAAAATTGGAACTGGATTTCAGTGTTGACAATTTAGCATTTTTTTTTTTTTAGGCTCAATTTAGAGCAATTTTCGCCTACAGTGGACAGCTTAAATTCAAATTTTAAATTTTTTAAATGTAGAAAATTTAATTTGGAAGAATATGATTATGTAATAAGGTAGATGTATTTATAAATTGCGTCTCCTTGAGGTGTTAATTTCATTGGAACTGTGTAGCCAGACTTTTTGTAATATATATGCCCAAACGCATTAATCCAATTTTTTTTGCAATTCAAAGATTAAAGTTAGAACTTGCTTTGCAAGGTCTATCAAGCCCATCGAATTTTTAGGGATAATAATAACCATAAATCTGAAGAACCATAATTTACGGCTATTTTTTCCGTTTTCAAATAAAATAATGACAAAAATGCAAAAACAACTATGTCAATTAATTAATTAAATTTTTTTCAATTTTTTTTCCATTTTAAAATGTATCATAAATTAATTATTTGCCAAGCCATCAAAAAAATGTATAATATGCGCTGACTATATTTTTTCCGTTTTCAGCTTAATATGTATAACTTTCTTCTTAAATTAAAATATCGACTATTCAATGCAAAATTTAAATATATAAATTATTATAGCTTGCCATAAATCGTGAGAATAAATAAAAATTGTAAATTCCATTTATGCAATTAAAAGAAAAAAAAAATTTAATTAAAATGCTTAGCTTAAACAAATATTTTGACAAGTAAAAAAAAAAAACCCACACTAAGGTAAATCAGTTATGCAGCACGCCCTCGACGGCGTTTTTTTTTATGCATATGACGAACACGTCCCTCTTAAAGAGAGGACTGGAACTGGGATTGGGGCCAGGACTGGTCATTGCTTAGTAGGACTCGGAGCCCATCCTTTTTGTGCAAACGCCTGACAGGCAAAATGCTAACGACAGGCCCGTAGACAGGGGAAGCACAGACAAACATAAACATGGAAAATACATTGGGATGCATATGGACGAAGTGCAGCACAGGTAAACACAAAATGGAGCATGATCTAAAGAACGGGAAGCGGAAACTAAACAGGGTTAACAGGCAAAAACGCTCGCAAAAGTGCAGCACACAAAATGGTATAAAATGAAAATAAATTCGAAAACTTGTTATATTACCTTATTACATAGCAAGTCAACGTAATCTTCATGTTTGTCTAGCAAAATACTATAATATAAAGCGGACGAGCTAAACGTTTTCATTGGATAAACTTAGTTAATGTCTCCCCAAACACTAAGTAGATGAGTAAATAGAAAGAGTGTCAACATTGTCTAACGAGTTTCTATTTAACTCGGAGACTTTAAATATTATACAAACGCAGATGGTGAGCATCTAAATAGTAAGAATTCTAAAAAAAAAAAAAAAATAAACTCTGCATTCAGGTTTCAGCTTGAAAAACGCTTCTTTGCATTCAAGTTTTAAATTTGAATTTAAAAAAATTTTTTTTTAGTTACTACAATTCTTTGACTTCGATCGCTATTCTGTATAAAAGTTGCCCTCGCACTAATTTATTTAATTTTTTTAAATTAATTCTTAATCAATTCTGTGTACAACAACGTTTATTTGAACTTAATTGGTTGAATATGAACAAATTTGTGGTATAATACGTATACGATAAATTTGCATCTCGCGTGTTTTTTTAATATGAAAATTTTTCAATAGCGCTGAAATTACTTTTTTTTTTTTGGCTAGCTTAGTATTCTAAATTATTCTATATTTTTCGGATTTTTGTTAAATATATTAACAAATTTTTGGCGTTTTTTTGGAGGGGCTTTAACTTATTTTAATAATTATTATGATTTAATGGAATAAAGCTATGCAATTATATGCGTAATCTATTAAATTGTTTTATTGTAATTGTAATTATTTTATTGTGCCTTGAGAATTTATTTTATATTGAAATTGTGATGTAGGTTGCCATTTTTACTATATTTAAATCAAACGAAATGAAAGTTCAGATTACCACAAAGTTGTAAAGCTGCAAGCCGACTTGATCCCAGGAAATTAACTTTTATTTACTCTGAATACAAGTTGAATATTAGTTGAAAGTAAAAACCTGATAAACTCTTATTTTTTTTTAGCAATGTGATCAATTTTATATTTTTTTACAAAAAATCTTTTGAAATTTTTGGTACGTTTCCCGACTGCACGGCGTATGCGTAATCCAAGGAATTACAATTTCAGCAGCAACAAATTATATGGCAAACAATTTGAACTACGTGACTTGTGCTCATCTATTCAATACATGTGAAACACACACACACACACACACACACACACATATACACACATATATAAACATATATTAAATTGTGGCCATCGACTTCCTTTTGTTGATTTACTGTTTGTTGCCATTTTCATATGTCAAAAGAAAAAAAAATGAAGAAAAAATAGGTAAATATTAAAAGCGGAAATTTGTTTCCCAATTGCACAGTGGTGGCTGCATTTTGGCCTTTGTTTGTCGCTGACGTTAGCAATATTAATTATTTATTTGCCTTGTTCTGAAAATTTTTTTCAACAACTTTGATTTATTAACACATATATTGTTGTGTGTGTGTTTTTTGAATTTATTATTCGCGTTATTTAAATTGAACATAATTCGCTTTTATATTTTTCGCTTATCAATGAAATTGAGAATAATTTTTTTTTTAATTTGGCCACAAAAAAATAAATAATGCGATTGTCAAGACAGTTTTAAAATTAATAAATCTAACTACAAAATATGTTCTTTATTTTTGCTCAAGTTATTTAACTGTTGATAGTTTAAAAAAAATTATTTTTTTTAATTTTTTCTCTTTTTACAAAGCTTAAATATATTTTTCGAAAATTACAAAAATGTTTAATTTTTTATAATAAATTGCAACAAATTATATTTAGCTATTCACAATAAAACAATATTATATGATGATGATTTATTAATTAAATTAAATGACTTTAATTGAAAAGAGATGTATGTTCATTAGAAGAGTTGAATATATTGTATTATTATATTATGTTATAATATTATTTCAAAAAATAAATAAAAATATTTTTAGGGATAAAGTGGATAAATGATAAAAGCTTGGTCAAAAGGAAATTATCAAATAAAAGACAACCCAAAGTAAAGTCAAGAATTTAATATAAGAAAAAATATAATAAACTTTAATGTTCTCTAGGTCACATTCACATCTAAGCCAAATGTTGTTTAAAACATTGTCATGCCAGAATGTTAAATGTACTATATGTTTTTGACTGAAAGGATAAAACGATGTATTGCCCTAATGTCAGAGACATCAGGAAAGGTGGCACCATATCACCATATACACATGAGACCAAATTTGAATGCAAAACGCGTTAAAAGCAACACAAGTTATGGCCACAAAAGCTCAAGGCCAGTGGTAACTACAAAATGGCCACAAACATGGTCATAACACTAAAGCGAAACAGATGCAGCTGACAGATGGAAAATTCTACAGAGAACATACAGTTTTTTTTATCACTGTGAGTACACTAAATGATATTTATGGTAAAAATATATATGAGAATGTAGACATAAGTAAAATATATACTACAACAAAATATTTATTAAATGTTTTCAATGTTAAAGTTTTTTTGTTTGTTAAATTGTTTTAAAACTCTGACTGCAAAAACGCAAGTCAATTTTAAGTGGCGTATGTGTAATATTGTATTGCTGCTGATTTTAAAAAACTTTTTCTTCAGTGCATTATATAAACAGTTCTGTAAGTACCTTAACACTTGGATCTTGGCCAAAGCCAGCTAAGTAATAAATTTAAATTTTGGACAAAAAAACATAAGAAAAAAAATAAATATAAGATGCTGCGTTAGTTTTATGTGTTGTGCGCACTGAGCAAAACTATTTACTCTTAAATTCACGAAATTATCACAATTTTTTGATAATAAATAGTTTGTTTTGAAAGCATTTTATTGTAACTAAGAATGTTGGTAATTTTCCATTAACGAAAAAATAAAAGAGTAAGATAAATTAATACAAGACAAATCTGTCATTTAAAAAAAGAATTATTTAATATTTTTATTAAAATGGATGGGCTACATTATTTTACTTAATGTGGTTATATGGCTTAGAGAAAATAATTAATTGCACTTACTTGATTTTATAACACAAAAATAAATTCAATTATTCACTAACAAAAATGTTAAAAAAAAAAAATTAGTTTATCGAAATCCTCACGCCTTATATACTATCTGCTATGACCGTTTGGAAATTATAGGCGCACATGTGTGCAAAATATAGCGCCTACAAGTATGCAATTTTTTTTAAATATTTTTTTTATTTTGATTTTATCATTTAATCTTACTGTTATTTTTCAACAACTTAAATTAAACTTAACAAACAATAATAACAAAAAAAAACGTAATTAAGTTTGGTTAAACATTTTTTCAGTGCGGTATTATAATTTCTTATTTGCTGAAATGTGAACTTTAATTTATACAGAATACATCAAGAACAAGGGTTTTTTTAAAGGACGATAAATTGAGTACAAAATACAATAAATGAAGATCAATTCTTCATTTTGGTAGGTAATTTTTTCCGCTGTGTATAGTACGCTGGGCTGCCAAAAAGAGGTCTAGCTGTCTTTATGGATATTTTTTCAAATGTCTGGTTTTTTTTCTGGCCAAAGACTATGATTTGTAGCACAAAAAAGCCAACATAGCATTTTGTTGCGCTAAAAATGACTGCATTGAATAAATGGCTCTTGTTCGTACTTCCGATTATAAAAACTGGCCTACAATCTTTTGGCAAACTTTAAGAAAGTTATATATAAATTTTATAATTGGTTATAGACAATTTACTTAACTTTTTTCAATGCAATTAAGGGAAAGGCTAAATAAACAGGAAAATTATATATGCAGATGAAAAAATAAGCTTTAGTCAATTAAATTTATTTTATATATATAAACCTATATAAAAGTATATAACTATATAGCTGTCAATCAATTATTCGCTTTAAGGCCATTCTAAATTCTTAAATTACATTTTATTGTGTCCTATAATTTCATTGTTAACATGACAAATGTGTCACAGTCAGACATAGAAATATTGCTCTCACTTGTCCCATTACGTATATTAGTTGCAATGTATCCTTTTTATCTTTATATATATATATATATATCTTTCTCTATTTATATCTCCCAGCATCTCAATGAGTGTCAACTGCATGCGATTTACATTCGGAGTCTGTCTTTTATGTTTTTTTTATAAAACATTTATTTTACATATTTTAAAAGATACCCTTGCTTTTTGTGTAGTCATTTTCAACTTTTACTTTGACAGAAAAGGATTTTATTGTGATTTTTTTTAGTTATTACAGTCATTACAGCCTGAAAGCCCTAAATAGAATTTATACTCTGTCAATTGAAACAAATTTTTTATACATAACTTAAAATAAATTAATAAATTTAATAAATAAATAAAATTCATAATTAAGATCGCAGTTTAAATTTATTAATATAAACAAAACATGTAGATAGAAAGAAAAACCACACATAGAAAAAGATCACGATATAAAGCTTAAATATCCTTCCAAACAAAAATATTTATAACTTTATGTACATGTATTACTTATATTTAGTTTTAATCAAGGACAAATATGTAGGTCACAAAAAGAGATATTAAAATAAATATTGTTAAAGACAAAAGTATAATTAATCAAGAATAAATAATAATAAAAATATAGTGTACATCTAATGTCAACTCAAGAATTTTTAACCTTGCCAAATCGGTTTATCTATCTCTATAAATAAATGTAATATATAAATAAATGTAGCTGCTTAAAGAGCTCATTTATTTATGCACTTAAGATAGACGACTTTCACAATTTTTTCAAGCACCTTTTTACAAAGTTAAATTCTTCATTAAAATTAAAATGCAAGTTACTTTAATTGAAAGGTGACCTGTCTCTATTTTTTGCAGTAACAATAAAAACCTTTTAATACTTTGTTGCATATAAAGTTCAACATCATTTGAGTTGTTGTATCTAAATGCAAATTATAATATTGCAGTGACACTTGGAATGATATCTTTGAGCTCTTAAATATTTATCAAAAATATGGATATGCCCCAAAGTGCAGTCAGAGTTTCAAAGAATGCATTGAAAAGATTTTCAACTATTTTTTTTTTTTTTGCCTAAACATTGTTAAGACATTAGTAAAATTACGCACAATTTAATTAGAAATTGCCACGACTTTGTTTATTTTGAGTTTTACTGTCGACTTTTAATTGCAATGTTTATTTGTCAGCTGGAAAAACTTTTGGCAATTTGCAATTAACAGGATTTGTCTCCTATAAAAATTGCAATGTAACTGTCCTGCAGAAAATCCTTATTTGCCGAAGAGTTAAGTCTGTGCATATAAAACAGTAAAAAGCATCTTAAGCTTAAATGACAAAAAAAAAGAAAAACTTTTAACAAAAATTAAACAACCTGAGGATAAGCTATTGGATGGGCAGTTGCACTCTTATTATTATTACACTCGTCAATTAAAAATATAGTAGTATACAGTTGAAGCTTGATAGAGAAATCCAATTAAAAGTGAGGGTGTTCTCTCTATGCCGAAAGTGTTTACTCTACAGATTATCAAAGAAAATTATTTTTATATGCTGTTTACAGTGGAAAAAGAGAGTATATTGAACTTGTGGAAAGGTCAAATGTCCATATGAATTTACTTAATATTATTTAATGATAATTAAGCTAAGTAGTAGAACTAAATTTGGCTCGTATAAAGTGTTAAGATTTAATACGAGGTCGACTAATAAACTTCTTGAGCGATTGAATCAATAAAACCATGATTATCAAGAGGATTTGCGGTGGGCATTAGATTAATTTGATATTAAAATCATATTCAATGTTCTATAATATAAATTAAAAAAAAAAAAAAAAACAATTTAATACCAAAGTCAGTGTATTCCGCATTCGCCTAAAAAACTTCTTGTTGACAAAAATTAAAACATTATATGATAATCATTCCCATTAGCATTTTTCTGCACAATTTTACAATGTTTTCAGGACACATTTTGTATGAGGTCAAAGAGCAAAAAGTTTAGACATTGTAGTGTACAAATTTGTTCATTCTTAATAGTTAGTCATATAAACAGTTATTTGCACTTTCACATATACACTATGTTATATTATTCAACATAGTTATGCACTTGTGCAAAATGCCAAGCAATTTAAATATCCACAAAACCCATTTTAAAACTCACTTAAATCTAGTTTGTGCCTTGAGCCAAAAGTGCTGATAGGTTACACTAGACAGCAGCATTTTAGAGCCGGAAATTTTGAATTTTTATAAAGAAGAATTATAATAGATTAAGTGTAGAATATGAAGAAAATAAGCAAACACAAATGGGGAATTATTTTTATAACTATTTAATATAAAAAAAAAGTTTAAATTTTCTGAATAGATTTTTGGGGCTAATACTTCGCTTGAAATGTTCAGTTACAGCTAAAGTTTATAAATAAATATTGTAATTTTGTTGTCAAGTGATTTGTTATGCAGTTAGAATTGCGTCACATATCAATTTTCCAAAAAGTTTTCATTTGAAACTGTGTTTTGTTAGCCACATGCACTTTACCTTTTGTGGTTGCCCTCGAGTAATGCAAACATTTCTCGGTTTTGCAAGGGTTCCTCACAAAGGCACAAATTTATTAAGAATTTATTTATAAAAAGAAATGTGACGTGCACAATTTGAATATGTAATATTATGAGCACATTTAATTAAAATAATATTACTAATTCATGGATAAAATTATTATATTAAAAATTGTGAAACACAAAGTAGGGTTAAAACAGCAAGAAATATTTCATATAAATTCTTGTATAACTGAGAAAAATGTTAAATTATTTGAATCGCAATCCGAAACTTGTAATTGAATTTTTCTTAAAATTCCTGGGTCAATTAGAGCAACTGTATCATTGATTTCTACAGTGGCCTAATTAAATCTTGTGTCGCAATAATCAAAGGACAGCCAATCAATGGATAACTAATTGCAAGTCCTTTTACACAGACACCACAAAATAAATACAGTAGATACGGCGGAGACCAAGGACGTAGCTAACTTAAAAGCCAAGGGGAGCGTATTTAAAAATAAGAAAAAAATTAACAATCTAAGTTTGAATTCTAGCAAATTATGCAAAAATTATCAATTTGAATTCTGATTTTTAACTGAATAATTTTAGGGTGCCATTGGCCCTACTTAACTACGTCCCTGGCGTATTTTGTAAAATTACGATACCAGGGGTGTAGCTAACTTAAAAGGGGAGCGGATTTAATCAAAAAAAAAAAATTAACAATTTAAATTCGAATTCTAGCAAATTATACAAAAATTATCAATTTAAACTCTGATTTTTTACTAAATAATTTTAGGCTGCCATTGGCCCCCACTTAACTAAGTCCCTGGCTTAATTTGTTAACAATCAAATAGACAGTCAATAGACGATTTTATATTGCATGTAATTTGGCCAACACTTGGTGTTATGTCCACACAATAAAGTCCTTTTGTCTGAGTTGTGTGTGTGTGGCAAATATTTGAAATCATTGTCCTGATTGAGCAAATTGATGACAAAGTTTTGAGGCTTGTTTCAATTTATTATTTAATTAGGATCAAATTTGGATCAAATTTGTAAGCAATTTAGTTGTAAATTATGGTGAAATTGTGAGAGTGAAAACGAAATTCGATACACTTCAATTTATGCATAGTATAAAAAATAAAATTAATTCAAAGAGCTGGTTAACTTAGAATGTTTTAAAATTGTTTTTGAATATATATTTATAAATAAAATAGTATAAATCGAATATATATATTGTAAACATATTTTATTTAACTTATATTATTTAAAAGTTTTTTCTGCCAAAAAAATATTTTTAGAATTTTTATAACTCACAGAAATATATATTATTATTATTTGAAATTGTTTTTCGTAGTATAATTTAAATATATATGTATAAATAAAGTAGTATAAATTCTAATAAAAATATTGTAAACATATTTTATTTAACATTTTAATATTTCGCAAAAGTTTTTCTGCCGACCAAAATTTTTTAAGAATTTTTATAACTTTTTAGAAACATGTATTATTATTATTTGAACCAAACTGAGATACATTTATTTTGTTTTACTTTGTAAACAACATGAAAATTGATAAATTGTTTGTCTATTTTTCTAGGAAATAGTAATTTTGATATATAAATTGTATATTGAAAGTGAAAGGTGAACGTGCACGCATAAACATGTTTACAAAAAACGCAGTCTTTGGCAGCGTTAAAACGTGAACTAAACTGCGACATTCAATGCATAACAATGTGTACCCGGAAGGGGTTTTTGACAATCTATTAATTTCCCAAAAAAATTTTTGTTTCGGAAACTTTAAAGGATAAGCTACATGAATGCGCAGCTAAAAAAAAAAGTAAGGAATATTGCAGTGCAAAATGGCAAAAATTTCATATTGGTGATATGAAAAGAAAGCTGCCAAATGTGAGGTACAATACACAAAATCCTTCATTCAATCCATTTCCTTTGAATTTGTATTATTTATTTATATTTTTGTTGACACATCAAAAGCATTTATCAAAGCACAGCCTCGGGCTGACACAATTTAAAAGTGCATTAAATAGGCGCACAAGTATTTGTTTTTTTTTTTCACATTTGAGTTTTTATAAAATGCTTTTATATTTCTTATTAAAAAATAAACCAACTTTAAGTCAATTAATCACTTTCACTTATATGTTGCGTTTATTTACGTCAATTTGTTCAATTTTTTAATGTGAAATAATTTTATTTCTTCCGTTTGCTGTGGTCCGCACTTAACGGTTTATCGCCGGCTTCTGGCCAACTTCAACTGCCAAGCAGTTGGCCAAATGCGCGTTCGTTATTCGATATCGAAACTGTGTCTCTGTGTTTGTATATATATACAGCCGGCATTTTTGCCAAACAGCTGTTTGATGTCCTTTTCGAAAAATGGAATCGCGATTATCACGAAACATTTCTGAAGCTTTAAATGGCCTATGGCATATGGGTGGCATTTGTTTATGTTTTTAAAAAAGGGGTTAGTCAGAAAAATTATTGAAAAAATATTTAAAAAATAGTTAAAAATATTTAATTGCCTTTGCCACTAAAATGTTAGCACATTAAAGCACTAGTCTGCAATTCGAACTCAAGACCTTACTCAGTTGCCCAACTTTGTAACTAAATATGTTATAAATAATTAAAATTTGTCTAATATACATCTATTGTTTACTTAATGTTTTAATACATATCGCAAAGTATTTAAATTTAAATATATCACATTATTAGAACTTCTAAAGGTGCTTAATTAAATATAAATAAATATATACTGCTGTGGCAACAAAAATAGCCCCAAAGCAGTTGTCAAACTTAATCTTATAAAAAAAACTATACACATAAAATATTTCTCGTCTATACTTAAATGCAGGATAGTACCGTGTTATTTGCTTTCAATAAAATTATTTTTATCCGAATATCAGTATATATATATATATCAGTATAAGTAGATGCCGCAGGATAATGTATATCAGTGTAAGTAGATGCTGTTGGATAATCAGTTGAATATTTACTTGCTTGTCTGCTTATTTAAGGAATTTAATTGAAATTGAATTGCTTTCTTTGCTTAAAAACGAATTTAATTTTTTTTTTTAATTTTCACTGCCAATCCCTTTAAGACACACACACACACACATTTACACACATGCTAAAACGCTTAAATAAACTATTATTTCTCCTAAAACATGCAGCAATGTTATCACTTTCGCTTTGAAAGCACATTGAAAGTGCAAATTGGTTGTTGTCATGGCTAAGTGCAGTCGCCGCAGTGTTGGTGAAAAAGTTTTAACAGCGAATTTTAAGCAACTTACGGCGAACGGCGAATTTAAAAGCCAGGCAACATTGTTGCTGGTATGTAAAAGGCCCGGCAACAATGTTGCTTAAAGCGAACCAGACAAATTCAAATTTATAAATATTTGTTGTTTAAATTAAGCACTTACTTGAATGTTTATTGCCAATTTCGCGACGCATTTCCTCCGAACGATTTGTTACATTTGGCTCCAGTGGATATTGAGCAAATGTCATATTCTCATTCCTCATTTGTTTGCCCAAGGATTTCATCATCAGGAAACACGTATGCAAGCCCGCTACACTGCGTTGTCCATCGCGTTCATAGTAGAAAATGGAATGCGACCAGTTGTGCCTGAATGTGGGAAAAATAATTTATTAATAAATAGAAAAATTAGCAAAAATTATGCACAAATATTTTGCCTACTGTTTCATCACATTTATGGTCAGCTCGGAGATGGACTCAAAGCTTAGCATGCCCGTACGTAAGAGCATATAGAATTCATCGCCACAATCGGTTTTTTTTTGCTCAAAATCATAGGTTGATCCACCCACTGTAATAAGCGGTGTACCCTGGCTATTAAAGTACTTGGTAATGCGACTGACAGCAGCTGAAAGTTGTATAAAATTAAGGAATTTTACAGGATTTATTTTCATTTCCAGTTTATTTATTTACCTAGTGAATAATCGCAGACAGGTCCAAATATTACTTGGGCACACTGTTTAATAATGCCATCCATAGCTCTGATGACACCCAATGAGGCATCGCACTTGGTATCATGAGCCAACCACTCAAAGTCTATATAGGAAGGTATCAGAGACATTCCACGTATCTGTTGCTCCGCCACCTTTAGAATGGGCAGGACACGCTGCAATGATGCCTCATAAGCCTCAGCATTGGGCAACAGGACTAAAGCGCGTATCGTACAATTCTTGCCACTGGGATCACAGATGGCCTCACAATCCCTAGCTGGCTCATCCCGGCATTTAGCCTGGCCGCTGCCCAGGCAGAGCATATAGATTAGCGCAAAATACAGCTGCCTCATGCTAATGGCATTATTTAATGGCCATGGAAATTTCAAACTTGTTGCCGCAATATTTTCAAGTGATTTGCAAATTTGCATCCTGTTCGCTGCCTTTTCATTTTGTACCTTCAATAGCTTCCGGGCGGGAATATAGCTCATTTGCATTGGCATCAAAGCTCCCAACTTGCTCCGCTAATCTCTACTGTTGACTTTCCTCTTGATTAGCTTTTAATTCTACACTTTGTTTTCTATTTTTCTGTGGCACACTCACTGGCTAATTAAGCTTTATTGATTACTCGGATAATGGAGATATTAAATGCACTTTTTGGTTGCATTTTGCCGCTGAAAAGGAGAATTTAGAAATAAATAAAATTATTGAAAAAGAAGAATTAAATGCAAGAAGAAAAATTAATTGTAAGAGCTAAAGAAACCAAAAATTGGGTGCAGTTTGTAAAAATACGTTTTTTTTAATTAATTTTGGATATGAATTTTTTAAAATTTTTAATAAAATTGCTAAACTTATTTTGCACCCATTTTTTGCTTATTGAAATATATTATAAAAAATTGGTAAAATAAAATTGATTAAACATAAATAAGACTTTAGCCTAAACATTGATTATTTTCTTTTATTTTTAATTTTCCACCAAGGAGTTTCCTGAAGCGATTAGTCACACAAGCTGCAAATAATTTTATACAAAAAAAAATAATAATTACAGCTAGAATCCGATCAAATGTTAAAATAGTATAGTTTTTCCAAAAAATTATTTACCTTTTTTGGAATCATAAAATTCATATTTATAGTTAATTTTCCAACTCACCGCACTTCCTTCACTTCCCTATTGAAACTTTCAATTTTTATTTTTTTATAATCAATCAATCAATCCCAGACTTTAATATCTTTATGACCTGGTTTGTTTTATCATTATTTTTATGGTCTTGGCAATAAAAGCTTTATAACTACTTTAAAATTAATTATAACGTGAGTTCATGGCAAGCAAAATGCGATGCAATAAAAAAACAAATCAAAGGCTAACACTATAAATATTTGAAATTGTTATTACATTAAAGTTATCAATATATAAACTGCACAATCTACTTAATACAAGAAAATACTCTAAAAAAATGATACTCTTCGTGCTTTCTGATTGCATATCGATAACTGATGTCGATAAGCAATGTTCATCAAATACGATAACTCAATTGATAGCGTAAAAATACAACGCTGGATTTTCCCATCGCAATTTTTTACGTGATAACTGTGACATAAAATTATAATAAATAAATAAAACATATTTTTGCTGTCACAAATTGCATTTTATCGCTTAATAAAAATACTTAAGACAAAATAAAATAAAATAATACTAAATATTAGTTTATTTATTTATGCTTAAAATAAATAAATAAATTTATAGTGTTGTATTTTAAATTCAAATAAAAAATAAATTAAACTTAAAATAAATAAATAAATTTGTAGTATTGCATTTTAACTATAAATAAATAAATACATTTTTAGTATTGTTATTATTTATTTATATTTTTTTTTTGAGCTTTTAACTTAAATTAAATTGGCACATTGACATTTATATTTACACACGATATTTAAGACTCATTGACGTAATACAAAATAAAATAAAACAATATTAAATATTAGTTAATTTATTTATACTTAAAATAAATAAATAAAAACACAAATCTGTAATATTGTATTTTAAGTACAAATAAATAAATAAATAAATTATACCAAAATAAATAAATTATACTTAAAATAAATAAATAAATTTGTATTATTTTATTTAAGGTATAAATAAATTTTTAGTATTGTTATTATTATTTTTTTTTTTTTGAGTTTTTTAATTTAAATTAAATTGATATAAGACTCTTTGACGTAATATAAAATAAAATAAAACAATACTAAATATTAGTTTATTTATTTGTACTAAAAATAAATAAATAAATACACAAATTTGTAGTATTGAATTTTAAGAACAAATAAATAAATAAATTATAAATAAAATAAATAAATAAATTTATAGTATTGCATTTTAGGTATAAATAAAGAAATAAACTTTTAGTATTCTTATTATTTATTTTTTTTGAGTTTTTCAAATTAAATTAAATTGACATATCGACATTTCTACTTTCACACGATATTTAAGACTCTTTGACGTAATATAAAATAAAATAAAACCAAAAATAAATATTAGTTTATTTATTTGTACTTAGAATAAATAAATAAATAGACAAATTTGTAGTACTGAATTTTAAGTACAAATTATTTTATTATACATAAATTAAATAAATAAATTTATAGTATTGCATTTAATGTATAAATAAAAAAATAAATACATTTTTAGTATTGTTATTATTTATTTATACATTTTTTTGTAATTTTTAAATTCAAATTAAATTGGCATATTATCATTTATATTTACACATGATATTTAAGACTAATATCGACAACATTAATCCATTCCCATTCCAAAATTAAAGTTATTGTCAGTTGGCGAATTTCAATTATTATTTACGATTATTTACCAACTGCTGATCTGTTCCAGTTCCAGCTTTTAATATACTAAATATCTAAATATGTACATTAATCTTTCGGCTGACGTTTTATATTTTATGGACCCTCAATAAAAGTGACATATGAGTCATGAAGAGTATGTTATGGTTATGGTATGAAATAAAAAAGAACAAATCGCTTTGCTGCATTTACTGTGGTATTCACAAGCAAAAGATAATATAATCCAATTGTTTATACAAATTTCACTGGAATTGTTTACATTGAAATAAACCTAATGATAAGATCACACTGAAACGCAATGTGTTTCTATAATAATAATTCATATGTTCACTTCAATTCATAAAACGGATGTCATACAATTTTTATTTCAATTTTTTTTTAGAGAATTTCACTAGAAATTGTATATAAAAATAATAAACAATCGTAATAATAGTAGAGCGTGCCAATATGTAGTAAACAATGCATGCTACCTTATGTTTGTCTACACTTATTTCTAATCTTATCAGAGCACCGAGGAAGTTCACGATTTTGTATACATTCTATTTTCAAAACAAAGATGAAATTTGTTGGCATGTTTTAAGAAAAAAAAAAACAAAACAAAAAAAATTGAGAAAAATGCTTAAAAATGGCCAAAAAATATAAAACAAAAATTAAAAACACTTTTTTGTTTATCTTAGAGCGATTTTAGATCAAAGTTGTGCTGAATAACATATTTTTTGATTCAACAAAATAGTTTAGTATTAGAAAATATTTTTGATATTATATTAGAGACAAATGCAGACATCTGTGATTATATACAGTATATATTTGTGAACAGCATCAAAAGTCAAGTCGATTTAGACTTATTTGACTGTCCATTTGAATAAATTTCCTTATCCAGGCAAAGAATTTGTTATATAGGTTTCTTAGTGCCATCTGCACTCCTTTTATTGAATATAAAATAATAAAAAATAATATAATATCTTACAATAAAATAGAATAAAAGAGAATACAGTTCAATATAGAATTTATAGAAATTAATATAAAAAATTGTTATTGTAATTGTTTATATTTTTGCAAATGGGGCAATAATGTCGTTGTGATTCCTCTTTAATAAATGTTTATTATTTATTAAAAATTTTGATGCTAATATCGAATATAGAATATTAAAAAAAAACAATATATATTTTACAATAGAATAAAATAAAATAAAGAATTTATAAGAATTAATATAGAAAATTGATATTTTGGTATTATATATTGTTACAAATGACTTAATTAGGCCGTTTGTATTTATTTTTAATAAATACTTATTATTTATTAAAAATTGTCCTCCGAAAATAAATAATAAAATATAAAATATTAAAAAATAATATAGAATAATAGAATAAAGTTAAATATAGGATTTTTAAAAATTAATATAGAAAATTGTTATTCTGTTATTATTTATATTTTTGCAAATGGGTCAATAAGGGCGTTGTGATTCGTCTTTTTTAGAATGTTTATTATTTATTAAAAATTTATTAAGAAAAATAATATATTGTATATTTTACAATAGAATAAAATAAAAGAGAATTAAAGTAAAGTATAAAATTTATAGGAATTAATATAGAAAATTAATATTTTGTTATTGTTTATAATTTTTGCAAATCGGTTAATAAGGCCATTTGTATTTAATTTTAATAAATGCTTATTATTTATTAAAAATTGTCCTCCAGAATATAAATAATAAAATATAAAATAATAAACAAATTATACTATATTTTACAATAGAATAAAATAGAAGAGAATAAAGTAATGTATAGAATTTATAAAAATTCATATAGAAAATATATATTTAGTTATTGTTTATATTTTTGCAAATGGGTTAAAAAGAACGTTGTGATTAACTTTTAAATAAATGTTTATTATTTATTAGAAATCGTACTTATTATATTAAATATAAAATGATATAAAATAATATAATATTTTACAATAAAATATAATAAAACAAAATTTAATAAAATAAGAAATTGATAAAAAATAATAAAAAAAATTGATATTTTGTAATTGTTTATATTTTGTTATTTATTTATTAAAAATTGTACTCTTAATAGAAAAAAATACAAGAAAATTAAGTAAAATATAGAAATGACATAAAATAATATAGAGAATTGATATTTTGTATATATATTTTTGCAAATATATATTTAATAAATGTTTATTATTTAATACAAAAATATCCGCCGACTCTTCGCTACATTTTTTACCTTTATCTGGTGTATATATTATATATATATATTATTCCTTAATTTGCTGCAAGAGCTGTGATTTTTTTTACAACGAAAAGCATGTCTTAATATTATGCAATAATTTTACATTTCTCTTTAGGGCATTCGATTAAAAATGCACTCAATTTTTTTCTCTTATCAATTTCTTAATATAATTTTAGTTAGATTGCGTATACGCAGCGTAGTAAAAATTAGCGCCAGGGGGCGTGGAATGCCACGCGCCTGACTTGGGGGCCATTGTCGAGGCAATTTCTTTGCTGTCTCGACATTTTCTCTAGGGAACTATGCAAACAAGACTCTATTAAAAGGGGGAAGTATGAAAGGTTCGCTTATCACAATCAGATGTATATATATATATAGTTACTTACATAGGCGCCAGAAGAGCACGTGAAAGGCAACAACAACAACAACTGATAGAGGCGTCATAGTTTTTGTGGTAATTAATAAGAATTCATCACAAGCATTTGACAGTGCAAATAGCGGTGAAGGAGGTAATTTGCAATCTAAAAAAAATAATATCAAATGCCAATGATACCAAATATCAAATCGTTTGGGTCATGTGCCTGATATCAGCAACAACACAATTTTCAGCGATTGAAAACCCCTCATTATGACAGCCCAAACGCCAGCCATATTATAAAGAATTTCACATCAATCATATGGCAACATTTGCATTGACAAAAATGCGAAATATAAAAAATAATAATAAATAAAACACCTGCAAACCCTATAAATAAACTTTCATTTTAGGCCAGACATTTTTTTTACTTTTTTAATTACATTTACAAATTTAAGGCATTTGTGTTGCTGTGTCTGGGCTTTTAACTAAACTTTTAACTAAAATTAAAATACAAACGATAAACGCCTATCCTTTAATCATTTGTTATCCTCATCCTTGGGCGTCTTGACACTGCCACGTTTGGCCTTCCTCTCCTTATACATTTGCCGCAATTGTTCCTTAGTTGGTAAGGGCTTAATATAACCCCATTGTACCAAATATTTTATAGAGATTGTACTCACACCCAGTGTTAGGGCATAACGTAGGGGCGTGGCAACCTTATAGCATAGAAAGGCAATTGCATAATGCCCCATTTCAGTGTCCTGAAACTTTCCAATAATATTCTCGCTCAGGTGTAAATGCTGCAGCAGGGCAGGCACATCTACGCCACTTTTGGACATAAAGTAGAAGCCTATAAACCAGCCAATTGATGTTACCATATGCACCGGAATGCACACATACCAATATTGTTTATACATGTCCTTAAACTTGGCAAAAAGTCCCATGTGTTTGCCACTGTATACGGAGGCTGTCGATAATGATTTTGTATCCATTTTATTGATATAGCTGGAAGGTAGTTTGCCATCTGATATTTGATATTTTGTAACTGATAAAATAGATGTCCTTGTTGGGGCTTTTGGGGTTTTATCACTTTCCATATTGATGTTGCCCAGATAGCTAAGACATCGTAGTTTCTGATTGAGTCTAACTTTTGGGCTGACAATGCGTGGCAACATTCGAATGTAAGTTGTGGCGCCTCCGCTGCCAAGCAGCAGTGTTACCATGGCTTATGTGCCGCACTTGTGGCAAGGCACAGCTTAGCTTATTATTTTCCTATTTATTTATATAATGGTATTGTGTTTTTGTGAAGATGAATTATATACAATAATTGAAATAAGTATTAAAGCAAGGTGTGCTCGTTTTTTAATTTGTTAAATTTTTTATTATAAGTAAATACTAATTTTTAGACAATCCAGCACAATTTCAGGTGTTGATTATAATTTTTTTAGGATTAGGCAATATAATGAAATTAAAATATTAATTTTATTTTTTTATTTTATTTTTTTATTTTATTTATTGTAGCTCCAGCATGGTAGTTATTAAATTATATTTATATATCAACTTCCGTTGGTAGCTTGGTCTTAATGAAGTTCTGAATAGTTAATAGAATATTAATACTACAAAATTATATCCATAACAATGATTCAATTGCAAGTTTGTGTTCTTTTCTAAACAGAAAATGAATTACATAAAAAGCTCTTTGGTTTGTATAGCATAAATGAGATGCTTGTTTTGAATAGCTAATTCGTCAAATAAATTATATATAAAGTTTAAATTAATAAGCTTTAGTTGAAAGGGCTCGTCTATGTGTCAATATTACATTTTTAAATTAATAATAAAACTGTGTAACAATTTTAGAAAAATTATTGTAGCCTGAATTTCCTAGAGTCGCTAATTTAGTGAATAAAATATTAAAAAATTTGCCGGTGCCGAACCAAAGAGTGATACAAAAAATCTAATTTCGATTTTTAAAGAAAAAATTGCTAAAAAAAATTAATTTTTTTAAATGGGAAAATGCGTTGAAGACCATAACAGCCTGTAGTCCATAAATTATATAAGGCATAAGATAATATATTGCATCCAATAATTATTAATTATATATATATAAATATATTATATATATATTATTTATATCATATTTTACATATATTTATTAATTATACATATAATAACAAAATAATAAAAAAAATAAAATAGCTTTCATCAACATTTTCCTTTTAATCGAAAATAACTTTTAAACGAATAATCTAATTTAGAAATATTGTATGACAAGTTGATAAACAATTTTATTACCTTTACAAGAAAATAAACATTTTGAATATAATTATTTTATGTTCGGAGATATTTGCCCTTAACCAAATATACCTTTTTGAAAAGATAAAAATTTAACGTTTTTCGATTTTCTCGATAACATTTCCCTATTGTCTTTTTTTTTTAATTTTTTTGGAATCAGCGACTTATTTTACATCTAAATTGACTTACAAAATGCTGTTAAATGCAGTGTAA
Organism: Hirtodrosophila alboralis; assembly: GCA_035043045.1. NCBI lineage: Eukaryota > Metazoa > Arthropoda > Insecta > Diptera > Drosophilidae > Hirtodrosophila > Hirtodrosophila alboralis. Next base: position 28,801 of record JAWNNH010000253.1, read on the forward strand.
TTAGTTAATCGACCTAAAGGATCTCACATAATTTGTTATCCATCTCTTTAATATACACGAAAACCCATAAAATTTCCTTAAATGTAACCTAAAATGATTACAAATATAATAAATCACAAATAGCATAAACCTAAACGCAATTCAAATATTTATATATATGTATAAATACATATAAAATTCTAGTCTAAACAATCAAAATACTCTTTGTACCCACATGAGCTACGGCGTATAACTGCTATAAATAACCCTTGAGGTGGTCTCATTAAATAATAAAAAAAAAAAAGTGAAAAATTAAAATCAAATAAATTAATAACAAATTGGCTGGAACATCAGAAACGCTTATCAGTTGGCAACCGTCAATTTATTTATTTTTAGGCCGTTAACAAAATTAAATAACTGCTGATTGATTAAGATCGGCAAAGGTGACAGTTCCCACTTTGGCTAAGCGAATCAATCATGTTTACCCATGTCTATATAAATATAGTATATATAAATATATATAAATAAATATATAAATATAAAGGTATGTTCCTACATTTAACCCTGTGCCTTGTCATAAGCCCGCCAGACCAAAAGCTAACACTCCAAACAACTATATAGACACATGTGCACATTTGTACGCCTGTTAGAGATATAATAAAAATAAGTATATAAATAGAAGTACTATGTATTATTAGTATATAAGTAAGTATGTGAAATGCTTTTAGCCCTGTATTTTGTCTCGTATTTATGGCGCTTTATTGTACTTACTCATAGGTTTTTGTTTTTTATCAAGCACTTTACTTGCAAAAACACACAAAAAACTCAAGTTTTTCGATTATTGGAAAAATTGGTTATTAGGTAATATATACATAAATATATATCTGCAGCAAGAAGAAGTACCTGTTATTAAGATTTATCAATTAAATATATAAATATCATAATATTTAAAATCAGCCATAGAATATATCGTTCAAAAATTGAATTGCCTTAACTGAATATTAATAACATTTTTATCTTAACAAAAATTTAGCAAATTTTGAGTTTTTATAAATTCTCTTTATCAAGACACTTAGTATATGGCACAAGTTTATTACATTTTTAAAAACTTCTTACTCAATTAGTACTATGTATAACTAGTAAAAAAAAAAAATACTTGAACACTATATTTATACTATGTAGAATTATCATTAAACAATTAATTAAAATAAAATTGATTTTATTTTTATTTTCAACTTTTGAGGATTTTCCTAAGAATTTTATGTTTAAAAAGTATGTTTTCTATATTTTATAGTTATACCAATATCATTTAGAATTATAATTAAGCAATTAATTAAAATAAAATTGATTTCTTTTTAATTTAAAACATTTAAAGATTTTCCTAAGAATTTTCTGTATAAAAAGTTCAACTCTCTTTTATAGTTATATCAATACTAGGTAGAATTATAATTAAGCAATTAATTGAACTAAAATTGATTTCATTTTTAACTTTTGAAGATTGTCCTACGATCAGTTTTATGATTAAAGGGGTTTTTATTTTCAATTTAATTTTATTTGGTGTTCTCAATTTTAAAGTTAGCCTGAACACTGTATTTATACTATTACTATGTAGAATATTATATAATTAAACAATTAATTGAATTAAAATTTATTTCATTTTTATTTTCAGCTTTTGCAGATTTTCCTACGAATTCTGTGTTTGCACGGGTTTTTTATTTTAATTTATTTAACCTAAACACTATATATTGAACACTATATAATACGATGTAGAATTTTAATTAAACAATAAATTTATTTAAAATCAATTTAATTTTCATGTTCAACTTTTGAAGTTTGTCCTACGAATTTAATGTTTGCAAGGGTTCTATTTTTTATTTAAATGACTGCATATTTATTTGTTATTTATTTTATAGTTTATCTGAACACTACACTATACTATTACTATATAGAATTATAATTCAATATTTAATTGATTTCATTTTTAACTTTTGCACATTGTCCTAAGATCAGTTTTATGTTTGCAAGGATTTTTAAATTTTGATTTAAAAGGCTGTATATTTCTGTGCTCTCCATTTTAGGATTACACTTAACACTATATTTATACTATAAGTATGTAGAATTTTATTAAATTTTTTATTTTTGATTTAACAGACTTTATAATTCGATGTTCTCTATTTTATAGTTAACCTGAACACTATTTTTATACTTTAAATATGTAGAATTATAATTAAACAATTATTTAAATTGCAATTAATTTCATTGTTATTTAAAATTTATGTTTGCAAGGGTTTTTTTTATTTATTTAATAGACTGTACATTTTGGGGTTTTTTTTATATTTTATAGCTATTTTTAAACTTTTAAAATATAAACTCTAGAGTTTTTTCCACACACACCACTTTATTACATCATTTTTTTTGTTCCAAGAATTGGCAATATTACCTTCAAACACTTCAAATATTGAGTTCGAACAAGCTAATGGTTTTGTAATTTCTATTTATAAACTTAATTGCTTCAGTGTCATTAGCTAAGTAGCACTTGTTACGTAAGATACTAAAGTAGACAGAGACATAGACAAAGCCCTCTTCAGGCCAGTTTCAGTCGGTTCTATTATAATAGTTTTATCTTATTTGAAAAGCCATGAAGCAATTGGCATAAGCTTGAAGACATAACGTCTACAGTTTTGCCTATTTATAGACATTTGTTTATTTTTAGTTAGCAATCAATGAGCAGCCTCGATATTGATAAGATTACGACAAAGTCCATAAAATTTGCGCTATTGTTTATGGACAAAACTGAAAGATATCAAACTTTGTTTTTTCTTTTTTTTTTTTTTGCTGTTTTAACACATTTGTATAAACTATACACCCGGCACAGGTCATATTGTTTTCATTTTTAATGAATTTATTTTAACAAATCGTTTTTAAATCTAATAATTTGCATGCAACTTAAATTTCCATTCATCATGAACATAATTAACAAAATTCTACGTATCTGTTTCCGGCCTAAAATTATATTATTTATGAATTTTTAATGCATGCATAATTTTTTTTTTAAATATAGCCCTGTTAATTACATAACTACATTGACTTTCTGATAGCAACAAAAATAAATATTTAAAGCATTTGCCAAATATATAAATTTAAAATAAAAAACGGGCTGTCCACAAAAAACGCAATATCAATAACTATTCAAATTGACAAAGACAAGAAAAATCAATTGGAAATTTGCGAATTTTGTGCACACAACTTGAATTTATATTTAACAGAAATTTAATAAAAAATTTGAATATATAACATTTGGTGCAGTTCTCTGTGTTGACTGTCAAGTTGGTAGATGAATAAATATTGACTTGACTTTAGAAAATATATATTTTTATACATTTCTAAAATAAATACTAAATTTATTAAATAATTGTACATCTAAATTCATAAGAATTTTATTAAGAATTAAGCTTAATAGACAATGATTTAGAATGATATTTTATTTAACACAGTTTCTGTTTTTTTTTATTTACCAATTTATAAATTGAGTTTATTTTATAGTTACTTCAATATTATGTAGATTTATAATTAAAGAATTAATTAAACTAATATTGATTTCATTTTCAACTTTTAAAGATTGTCCTACAATCAAGTTTATGTCTACAATGGTTATTTATTTTCAATTTAATTTAATTTAATTTTATTTGGTATTCTCAATTTTAAAGTTAGCCTGAACACTGTATTTATACTATTACTATGTAGAATTATATTAAAACAATTAATAAAAACTGATTTCATTTGTATTTAAACTCTTAAAGATTGTCCTACGAATTTTGTTAAGAATTAAGCTTAATAGAAAATAATTTTAAATGATATTTTATTTACCTAGATTTAACACAGTTTCCGTTTTTTTTTTATACCAATTTATTAATTGAGATTGACTGCTCTTTAATTATAAAAATATTCCCAACAGGCTTGCATGACACCAACATAAAAGAAAAATGCTTTTTATTATTTTTCAACGTGTTTAATTAATTGCAAATAAATTATTTTAATAGAGCATTAACAGCTAACAATTCATATTACCTTTTTTCTTAATTTAATGGCCATTAAAATACTTTAATTAAATTAGCTGGTCATGCTTAGCTCATAAACATTAATAAGAGCGCATTTTAAGTACTTGCCAGCTAATAAATTGCGTTAAATATAAATAAACATAAAAAAAACCCGCAGAATATTTAATATATATGCTCTTAAGTGTATGTATTGTATTTAATATAAAATTGTAAGCTGTAAACCTTTTAAATGTGTAAAATTCAACGCATATACAATTTTATTTTATTTTCATTATATTCACTTTAAAGCTTCATTTAAAGTTGACTCGTATGTGTATTAAATTTAACAAACTCTTGTGCTTAACGTGTCATGTTATAAATATATATATATACATGCAAATGATATTATTGTTGTTACAGAGATTTATCCATATGTTACACATAATAACAATCAATTGTCAAGGGGGTTTATGTTGGTTTTTACCTCTGCAAATATTTATATTTGTTTGGTTTTTGCGTTGAGCCTAGCAGCTATAAATTCCTGTTTGCCTTATGTCTAGGTGTTAGTTTACAAATTTATTAGGTTTATTAGGTTAGCAGCTGCCTTTTTCCAATTAATCAAATATTTTCATATTTTCATATTTAGATATTTTGGACATTTGTGGGCTGGGCTGTCAAAAAAAAAGAAACTCTTTATATGCTGTCAGTAAAAGCAAGTCCTTTTGTACAGTTGCTGACATGCATAACAATGCAAAAAATATAAAATAAAATACATTACGCATACGCATTGTGTGTTTGTTTGTGTATGTGTGTGGATGAGGCAGAGAATTTAAATGCTGCATACTTTCGAGGGTGCCCAGATGTCACATCCCATTGCTAAGGGTAAACCGAGTTACAAATTTGTATGCTAAGCATGAAAAAGTCAACAATAACTTTAACTCTTTCTGGCATTGGCGCAGTAAATAACATATTAGCAAACAAATTTAACTCGTAGTCTCGGAAATTGCAAAAAAAAATGTGACAAAGTTTGCTAAAGTAATTAATATTGTTAGCGTTTGTCTCACTAAAGTATAGCCTTCAGCCAAATGTAGGGACATTAGTAAAAAAAAAGATTAATTAAATATTTAATTTGCCTTTTAAGCAGTTATTTTTTGTATGCAAACGACGTTTGAGTCCAAAGCAAATTGAATTTGCAGCGCGCACAAAAAAGAAAATTAAACTGAAATTAAATTAAGGATCACAAAAATGTTTACTCAGTTAAAGGATTGAAAAAATATATATTTAATAAAAATATATGCTTAAATTTATAAAAGAAACTATGTTGTATAATAAAAACTATCAGCAAAATAGACAATATTCCTAGAAAACTAAATTGGAATGAAATTAAGGATCACAGAAACGTTTACTCGGTTAATTGTTTGTAAGAATTTATATTTAATAAAAATTGTTGCTTAATTTTATAAAAAAAAATATGTTTAATAATAAAAACTATCGTTCAAATAAACTGTATTTCTATGATAAGGCTGAAAATAAATAAACTTTCTATGATAGTTAATTATAAAATAAACTTTAAATACTTCAACCTAAAATATGTACGCAACATTTAAGCTATTTTTAATATGCTTGTACTCAGTAAATAGTTTTATTTATTATTATAAATGATTTATTACCCTGGTAAATATTTAAAAATAAAAAATAAAAGTTTTTAATAAACATAAATTTTTCAAGCAGGTACATATTTAAACACATGAACAAATATTGTCATTATAAAATATTAATGAAAAGTGTATCTAATAATAAATAAATATATATTTAATTTTAGATAACTTGCTTTAGTTAGAAATTGCTTTATGGAAAACAAAAAAAACTTATGTTATAAATAGACTATTAGAATTTTAAGTAAACAATAAATTTCTAAGAAATTAAAGTATACTAGAGAAAGTGCCTAAATTTACATTTATATTTTGTCTACAGACTGTCGCATGTTTTTTAATTTATTGATTAGTAAATTTAGATTTAAATTCAATACTGTACGAATTTTATATCAATTTATTCACTTGACTGCGTTTAGCTGTATAAAAGCTGTCAAAAATGTCAATACATATCAAATAAGGACACGAAATAAAGCGTAAATATTTAATGCAAATTTGATTATTGAAAGCGTTGTCAGGAAATTGAGAATTTTTATGCGATATGAGCTTTGGAGTGAGTTTTAAGTGCTGAAAGGATATGCGTTATATGTGTACAATTTAGTTTTATAGAAATCCTTGGAAATCCCCTTCACAATATGGTTAGTTTTATTTGCAATAAACTGTGTCAATAAATCTCCAACAGATTTGCAGATTGCATGAAACTTTTGCCAATGAATTAATGACAGGAGAAAATAAAAAATATATATATATATAAAATGAAAGCAATGCTGAGAAATTTTCGATAATGGTAAACTTTGTGAAAGTTGGTTCTGGCTTACCTCTTGGAAACAAAATCACTTTGCAGTCTGTTGTTGATTGGTAAATATTTTCTAATTTATTTATTCTTTTATATGTACATTTGTTGCATTTAAACAAAACACTTGCAAGGCTTGAAAACCTTTCATACCTTTACTTCTATGGCATTTATAAACTTTCTAGAACTCTTGTTTTTTTTTTTATGGAAAATTACACAATAACACACTCTTTTTTTATATCTCATCAATAATTTATAGAACAGTAATAAAAATACTGATATGACCGCATTGTCATCAAACAAAAATATCGCACAATCTCGCGCTCCCGAAATTATATTCGCAACGTTTTTTTTTTGCCGACGTGAAATTTTAACTGAAATGCCGCGCTATCCGGCTAAACTGTTATTTTCGACTATTATTGGCAAACTATTGAAAAGCTCGAGCGAGAGTTTTACTAGCCAACAAAAAACGTGCACATTTCACCAATGCGACCACAACAAACTCAACAATGGCCCATTCTGGTGATAAGAAAGCGCTCCGATAACAGGTAACAGACAGCAGCTGATTTGGAAACAGTTAGTTGCTGTTAATGTTAATGTTAACTAACATTTTATATATTATCTAGCTGGCCCTGATAGGTTTTTTGTTGGCGGTAGCAGTAACGCCCACCGATTGAACTTTTGTTGGCTTTAATACTTAGAATTTAATAGTTGTTGCTATATTGTTTGGTCTATAAGTATTTAGTATAGATAAGAATAGATACTACTGTTAAAGCTTAATAAACATGTGTAGGGTGAAACACTTGTAAATAAAATTGCAACTGTAAAGTAAAAATAATAAATAATAATAAATAAATAAAATAATAATAATAATAAAATAATAATGTAAATAATATTTTTAATATTTTATAAAATACTTTTACACATTTATTATAAGCTGAATATTATACAAATGAAACTGTTTGTTGGCAAAACTACGTATCAATTAAACAGGCATTAAACAAAAATAAATTTTTTATTAGTCGCATGTTTCTGTTTGCTGAATACTCTATTTTCTAGGCATTTTTATGTTTGCTAATAATTTTTTTATGCCGTCTACTACTATTACTATCTAGCTAGAGAGTACAAAAAAATAAAATAAAAAAAAAAATTTAAAAAAAATTATAATTTGTGGTTGTGTGTGGGTGTGTGTGCCCTGCCTTTCTCCTCGATTCTCAAAAATTAAAGGAAGTGCATAGAAAAATTCAATTTTTCTCAAGTAAATGTATGTGTGTGTTTGTGTATGTGTGTGTGCCTTGTTTTAATTTCTCAAAAGTTGAGGGAAAATAAACCAATAAAAATTTTAACAAGCACTTGCTTTAAATTTTAAGCTATTTAATTTAATTATTTAATTATGTAAATAAATCAAGTTTTTGATCATTAGGCGAACTTATTATATATTATAACTCGTCGACTGAGCATGCATTCAAGGGTGTGAGTATTCAAGAGTTTATCCAAGAGCTTATCTAATCTTTTAAAAAATAGATCAGAAGGAAGGTTAATAGCATTTTCCCATAAATCACAATCTTTAAACTTTCCTACATACAGCAGTTTTAGTTTTCAGCACTACATAACTCCTTTATAGCATCAATTTAGTTTAATGATTGTTTAATCCTGAGTTTAGTTTATTTTCGATAGTAATATAACTAAATAAATATAATATAACTAAATAATATATGAATAAGGACTTTATTTTTCGGTAATAAATAAATATAAAGACCGTATCCATATATTAATTAGTGCGAATTGTTTTCTAATTTTCGATTCGTTTTTTTTAATTTTAAATTAAAATATCAAACAATTTGAAGTTCAAATTGTTTACATTAAATTGTCTCATAGCAAAATCTTTTCAATCTATTTTTGGAACTCAAAATAACAACATTTGTATTCCGAATTATTCAGAACGAGATATGAGACATACTAGATATTATGGCATAGTTTTAAATCGATTTTAAGCTCTGTACCAAAACAACATAAATAAATTTTTTTTGTTCTTTTTGATCCATTAACGGATTAGTCAAAGTTGTTAGCTTTGGTAAATACCATTTATGTATTTCATTGATGGCTAAATCATAATTTAATTTAAGTTGCATTTCATTTGAGAACATCATAAAGTAGATGGCAGTTGTTGATTCCATTTTGGATAGTTTGGATAGTGCTAAAAGCTCATTAAGTCGGCAAAAATGCGTCGCTTCATATGCGTAACGCCTGCATAATCATATTACACATACGCCGCGTATTGTGCGAACACTTCAGAGATGCAGAGCCCCCGCTGCTTTGTGTGTGTGCACAATTAATAGCATTTTAACGCCCAGCTATGGCACTTTCATTGCATTTTCATTCCTTATCAGCATTTAAGTGCCGTTTTAAATGCACACACTGCCAACAAGGCTATTGTTCCCGGTTTCGTTTTATTGTTGTTGTGGTTGGTCCTTTATAATATTTTTATTTTTTTTTTGTTTATTTGGAATAGGCGGAAATTTGCTTGGTGTGTGTCTGTTTTGAAAAATTACAGGAAATGGCTTTCGAGTGGGACTGTCTCGTATTTACAAAGGATGCATTTTAATGCTTTTTTGAATAAAATTTCTCATCTGGTATAATTGTGAAATTATATAATTTCGTTTCGAAATCGACCAGATTATTTTTTCACTAATATTTTTACACTGTAGCCTTTAAAAATAGATAGTAAATGCACAGTGTGTAATAATTGATAAAAATATAAATATATATTTATCAATTAATGAATTTTATCATAACACTAGTTTACAGAAAAAAAAGAGCTGGGCTCTCATAGACTTTTTTTTTATGTATTTTGGAGTATTGATTTCCATAATGCAAATAATTTTTTTTTTACCAAAGAATTTTCTTAGAGGAAATCGCAAATAGCTAGTTTTTTGGAATTACTTTAACTTATTTGTTCATATCTACAGCAAATCTTATTTGATCTTGATAAATAAAAAAATTCCAATAGATTACAACTTTTAAAATGTTTTTTTGATGTATTTTCGGAAGCTGGTTTTAAAAATGCAAACCATTTTTTTGTAAAGAATGGTTTTCGGAAAAGCCGCAAATAGCTAGTATTTTGGCAGTATTTCGACTAATTTGCTCATATCTACATCAGATCTTATTTGATCTTGTTACACAATCCAATAGATAATTGTATCTTCTTTCTATAAGCCTGCCGTTTTTACGGATCAAATAAGAATTAAAAAAACTGCATGTCATCAAATTTGGTAAACGCAAGTTTTTTTTTTCATTTTTTAAATATGGCTGAATTACATTTGTTCATTTTAAAATTTAAAAAATAATCGCTTAAATTCTTTTTAAGATTTTATATATTATATAACTCTTTTACGAATATTATAAGCATAAATTTGTCCAAATCAGAGAGTAAATATGGTATTAATTCAACAATTAGTAAAAAGCAGGCACCGAAAATATTAGTTATTTTAAAAATATCAAAACCCTTTTAATAATTATTATTATATACTAGGTTACTAGTTCCTAGATACCTAGGTTAAATGTTGTTACCTATAATTATAATTATTGAAGAATTTTTTAAATTATTTTTTAATTACTACAAAGACGAAAAAAAGAATGTTTGCTCCCTCGATAAAGTTGACATTCATACACAAGTGTAATATTAATTGCAAATATATTAATTTTATAAATAAGATAAATATATATGAATATATAAATAAATAAAAAAACTAGGCCGCCTTGATTAAAAGCGTTCTTATAATTTAAAAAATAAACTAAATAAATAATTCCAGGTTCGCCTAATAGTCAAAATCTCAATTGTTTTACATATTTAAATAATTCCTTCAACTTTTGAGAATCGAGAGGAAGGCGGTTAACAAAAACAAAACAATATTAATTTTTGTGTTTAATATAATGTTTTGATTTAAAATATTTAAATGTTGTTTATAAAATGTAAAAAGCAAACAAAGCATAATAGTCACTTTTTCTTTTTTAAAAAATTATTTTAATTGATATTCTAATCATAATCATAATCTCTATACTATTAATAGTTCTTTCTATTTTCTTGCCAACAAATATATAACTTTATTCCTATTTTGATTCGACACTCTATTAAATATATATCTTTACAGCACTTTCTTTGCTACTTACTTGTAAGCAATAAATTAAACCCGAATATTTATTAATTAATAATAAAAAGGACATTGAGTTTACGGCTACAAGCGACCTCTTTATTATATTTTTTTATTATTAAGGCTGACAATGGGTTAAAGCTTTACAGAGTAATGTGCGAGCGTATTAGTGTTCACTGTGTGTGTGTGTGTGTGTGTGTGTGTGTGTGTGTTGTGGTATTTGGACTTGTACTCATAAATATAAAATGAAAATAGCTAACATTTATCATTAATCATTTACTTAAAAACTACATAAGCCGTGCCTTGCATTATGAGCTGCATGCTCCATATATATATTTTCACACTAACAGAATTAATTATCTCTGTCTATACGGCATCTCCGTCATCATTGATGGCCTTAAAGATGATATCATAGACGTGGTCAACCAACTTGGCCCACGCTTCCGCTTGACTCTCGGTTAAACTGCAGGCAGCTGTGAGCACTTCCAAAATAACTTCCTTGAGTTGCTATAAAAATAGATTAAATTGGAATTAATAAAATAAATATTAAGTGGTATTAAAGAGCTGGAAAACTAGCTGTCGATAAAGCAACAATTATATTCCACATAAGCAGATAAATTGTAATTTATCGATAAATAAAAAATAACTTCGATATCATCAATTGTTTTCCAGCTCATTTAATTTAATCATTTTCCTGGCACTAACATTATATGACTCCTTGGATATTTTACGTGGTATGTGATTTGTGGCCACCTTGGTCCAGATCTGCTCTATCTTCTCCAGATCGCCATCCTCGCCGAGCACCTGAATGGACTCGTCAAAAACGCGTATAATACGACCGGCATGTGCCCGAAATCGTGGATTGGTCTGCAATTTAAATGGTTTATTTAAATATATATTTAATTTCATTTATTATTACAACTTACAGCCAGTTCAGCCAAGGGTACATCACGAAATGGAAATTTATCCAAATTGGACGGATAACGATTGAAGAATGTTGATAATATAGCAGCTCCTGAATCTGTTGGTGTCGCCACGGGTATTTCCCAGGTCTTCTTAATCATTTGCACCTCATCGCTGTTCATGTTTTCGGCTAAAATTCTTCTACTGCTGCTGCTGCTGCTGCTGCTGCTCTTTGCTGCTCTTCAAATTGTAGCCTCAGATTTTGGGTTTTAAGCTGCAAAAAGAAAAAATTATAAATGAAAATATATAACTTAAACATCTTCTTTTTTATTCACTTTCAAATAGTATATTCTCTTTCTCTCGCACTCCGTCCGGACAATTGAGATTGACAGTTTTACATTGCAATTGTCAGTTTTGTCTGTTTATTTGCATTGTTCGGCCCGGCAAAAAAAGAAACAACAATGAGGCGGTCGAGAGCAACGCTGACAAACAATTGAAAATCAAAACAACAATAAAAGCAACACAAAACAGTGGGTTATATAAATATGCGCACAACACGTGCTAACAAGTCAATGCCTTTGCCATGACAGAAGCAAAAACAGCAAAAAAGCAAAAATAACAGCATCATCAACATTCAAGCACTAATTAACGTACATACTCACATACATATTTATTATATATATCTATATACTTGTATATATGTCAGTCGCATGAGCACCCAGGTGGTAACTAACCCCAACCCCAATCCCTTTAAATAATAATCATCCACAACAACATCATCATAATCTGATATAGAGATGATTGTTTAACTGAATTGTGAATTGTGAGTGTGCAAAAATAAAGCTAAATATTGATTTATAAAATTCTGTAAGGATAGGCATTAAAAGAATTGAATAAACTAGCTTTTTGTATTTGTATAATATAAATATATTAAAATATAATAGAATAAATAACGATTATTTTGCCTTATTTTTTTAATCTAAAAAAATCATTTATTTGTAGCAACTTTATGAAAATGAGAATAATTCCAATTAATACAGAATAATCTACACTAATTTCTAATAATTTGTATATATTTGAATTTAATTATTTTCTTTAATTACAATTACAATAAAAACTCTCCTAACCTACTCCTCTATTAGGCGAACACTCCTCTTGAGCGGACCAAAAATTCATGTCAGTTTTCACTGTATTAATATTTAGCTTTTAATATATAAATCAGAAATATTGATCCTTTTTTTGTTATAACATATAAATTATGTATTTTTTTTTTTATTTATGTACAATCAATCGATTTATATTTATACTAAATCATCCCGGCGTGCGTTGCTACTTCCCACCAAAAAAAAATAAAATAAATTAAATAATAATTAAAACAAACTAATTATATTTTATAATATCAATATGATTGTAGCCTACTGCGCCGCCGGGTATATGCTGTGATTTCTATATGATTTTTAAATGCATTTTCCAACCAATTTACAATATGTTCTTAATACAATTTTTACAAAATGTTAAATAACAATATAATAGGAAACTATTGCCACAAATTTCAGGTTTCTAGCTTCTTCAGTCAGGTTGAACAGTTTAATATATATAAATAAATAAAATAACTTTTAATTATTGAGGTTTAAATAAAAAAAATTCACAAAAAAAAATCAAATAAAACTTGGGCATTTATATTTATTTTGTAATAATAAAAAATAAAACACAAAAATAATTGTACTTAATTGAGTTTTATGTTCTTTTTTTAATAAAACAGAATTCTTATAGCTAAATCGACAGTTGGCTATTTTTTCACAACAAAAGAACCAAAAGGAACATAAAAAGAATATTTTCAAAAAGAAAAAATATATTTTAATAAATAAAAACAAAAAAAAATACTAATAATTCATAGTTGTTTGGTAGGCAAACTGCAAACCAATTTCGCATACTTTTCATATTACAGTTTTTTTAAATTTTGTTTTTATGGTTAATATTTATATTTATTTTAATTTTTTATTTAATCTGGCAAATGATTATGATTATATTTTTTAATATTTATAGACATCACTGATCTATAAACATGCTCTTTACCTTTTTCCCCCTCATCTACTTAATCTCTCAACACTGCTGCTCATCTCAATAAGTAATTCTTGTGGTTTTTTCTCTCGTTTGCACAAATTATGGTGCCACTTGATTTGCATTGTGTGTGTGTATGAGTAAGTGTGTATGAGTATGTGTGTGTGTGTAAGCACTCAATTCTCATTCTCGGCGAGAATAGAGATTGACAAAGAGAACTGAGCTGGCAAATGGGTTCCCATGCGGAAAACGGAAATATAAACAACAAAAGCAAAAAATAATAAAAAAAATTGCAAACGCCCCGAAAATGGGAACAAGCAAATGAAATGTGATAATAAATAATAAATAATTATTTTATATAATAGTAGGTTAAGATTGTAAAACGATTTAATTACAATAGCCAAAGGCAGCAGGTAAATAAATACTTTTTGTAGGTTTATTTTATATACATTTTAGCAGGCAAATAAATAACTTTTTTGGTTTTTTTATATACATTTAAAGACGTCCCCGCACTTTATAAAAACCCAATTCTATTTTCATTTAATTGTAGCACACTTAACAGGCATTTAAATTAAATTGTTTGCTTTGTTGCCTTATTTCAAAGCAAATAACAATTCTGTTTCAATTCTTGCAAAAACATAAATATTTATGCAGAAATTTCGAAAAACCACACAAATTCATATTTGATGAGAATTTTATGAATAATCAGAGTAGCCTCTTTGCATAGCATAGGATATTTTTTATTGCCTTTTCTTTTACATTATTTCTGTCAGTTTTCTTTTCTTTTTTTTTTTTGATTTAATGACAAAACCACTTAAGAAACGAGACAATACCAAAACGAAAAGAAATATTTCAAGCAACAGTAAACTGAAAGTTTATTAAAAATTTACAAGCTGACAGACCAACCGCAGGCAACAAACTTACACACACACACCCAGTCACACACACACACATACACACACACAAATACACACAGAAAAATAACAAACAGATAGCATAACAGTGAAATGGACTCAAGTGCAGCCGCAGCAGGTGGCCGCCATGTTATTGTTGCTAAAAAGGGGGCGGTCTGTGTAGGGGCAAGGCACTCCAATATACAAAAAGACAAAAGTCGACTGCAAGATACCCTGTTTTTAATTTTTTTTAAATTGAAACAAAAAATAATTATAGAGGTCTTTTATATAAAAGAACCATTGGCAGTGTTGCAAATCAATTATGTTCTCTAACACCATCTTCAGTACATCACTTCCAATCTAATACCCTGTAAACACATTTTCTAAATGCCTTTCTAGCTTGGCTAATTATATTAATTGTGTACTTGGGTAATTGTATTCCATATTACTTTTATCAAATGCATTAATAAAATAAATAAAAAATATAAAAATATATAAGTATCTTAGAAACTATAAGTATCACGAATAAGTTATGTAATTATTTACCAATGGATATTTTTATTTATATTATTTTTATTAAATTTAGTATACTTTTTAATATATTTATTTATTGTCCAGAAGAGTCGGCATTGATGAATATGTTTATGTGACAAGTAACTTAATTAAATTTACCAACCACGCCTAATCTATTTATATACTAGATTAGGCTAAAGATTCCAATTAAAAAAAAACACAGTTCAGTTGACTAGTTCACAAATTAGAACCTTCATTACTTAGAATTTCCAGAAATTAGAATTAGGGTTTGTAATACATTACTTTGAACATTATCGTATTTACCTTTAGTTTTTTACTAAATATATAACGATTTTTTATTTTTAACTAGAAAAATATATTAAATATAAAAAAAGTTGAAAATATATTTATATATTAAATGTAATGAATCTTTATGTTTAGTTTCGTTGCGTCTATTTTTAATTTATCGTTTACATATATTTTTAAATGAAAAAAAAAAACCTATTGCACTGAATTGTTGTTTTTTGTTTTCTTTTTTTTTTAAATTTTAATTGTGGCTTTTCATAGTAAATTTAAACCATTTTTTATTCAGGAAAAACGCACGCAAATTTAAATATATCAGAAATTATAATTACATTAAAAACAAAGTGGCTTTCAAATAAACGTCGCCTTTATTAATTAAATAGGGAATATTCATTAAGATTCAATTTATTTTAATGCGTTTTTAATTTTGTTGAACATTTAGCAATTCTTTTGCTTACAAAATCATATCTATGAGTTATCCTGACAAGAAAATGAGTATATAATGGAATAAATAAATACCAAATATATTCTTTTATCGTAATTTTTCTAAATATTTGGCGATTTCAATCTCTTGACGTTTTTAATAACACTTTAGCTTCGGCTAAAAACTATATTTTTTTAATCCTTATCCAATTAAATCCCTTCACTAATATTCTAATTAAAAATATTATTTTCTTGTTAACCTGTTTTAGTCATAAATGCTGACTGTTTTGGACATTAAAAAAAAAAAATTTTATATTTCTATAGCTGTCTGCACAGAGCATAACACACCCCAACCACCCCATATCTTTTGTAGGGTATTAAAAAATTGCCATCTTTCGGTAACCTTGTCTCAAAGCCCCCTTCGGGGCACAAACGTTGGAACAACCATCATCATCATCAACAACAGCAGAAGCAGCAGCAGCAGCGGCAGCAGCTACCGATGTGTATACGAACATACATAATATCCTTCATGCCAAAATGTCCTGTGGCTTTTGTGGTTGAAGTCGTTACAGGCCTGTGCCCCTATATACATGTATGTATATATATGTATGTATGTATGTGTGTTTGTGTGTGTGTGTGCTGCAGTCAAGAGTAAAAAAGCAACAACAAATCAAGCGTTGCCTGGTTTTGCCTTGCGTGTATCTCTCTCTGTAAGTGTGTGTGTGTGTGCTGCCTGTAAGGACATTGAGCGCTTAATTAAATTAAGGCAACTTGATGGACAGCTACTAGACAACAAGGCACAAGCGACTGGCAGCATTCCTGACAGCCAAAACCCCCTCTAGTCCCCCGCTACAACCCATACCCAATTTATAGCCAACCAATCAGCCAGGTGTTGCTAAAGTGCCGTTCTAGCCTTGCCAATACATATAAAAGAGTGTGTGTGTGCGTGTGTGTGTGTGTGTGTGTGCTGTCACTCAAATGTCGTTGAGTATTTCGTTGCAATATCCTATAAAAAAAATAAAAAAAAAAATAAAAATATTTTCTTTTATCAAACTTAGACAGTTTCCAAGTGGTTTCGACTTTCAGTAAACGAAATTTCTCAAATAAACGGAGTGACAGCCCAATATACCGATAAATCCAACTACAACTTTATTTTTATAAAAATCGTTTATAATATGAATCATTTTTATATATAATATAAGATATTTAATAACAAAAAAGTTACACAGCCTTTTTAAAAGTGATATTATTAAAAAGTAATGCATTTGATATGAAATTAAAAAATGGATTATTCTCCACAAGCAATAAAATAATTGTATTTTATATATAACATTTATTATATATAAAAAACTTAAATTTTTTTGGTTTTTGATATATTTTTTAATATAAAAATAAGCAATTCTATTTTTCTTCACAAGTCGTAAATATTTTAATAGGATTTATTTAATAATATAATTTATATTTAATATATAATATAGAATATATGTAAAAGCCTTTAATTTTATGTTTATTAATTTATTTTTTTTATTACAAAAAAAGCAATTAATTTAATAGGAAAAGAAGAAATGGATTATTCTTCACAAGCCGTAAAATTTTTTATATGATTTGTTTAAAAAAACAAAAATTGTATTTAATGTATAATATATAATACAGATTAAAAACTTTATATTTTTGTTTTTTAATTTATTTTTATATTATAAAAAATGCAAAGAAATTGATAGGAAAAGGAGAAATTGAATATTCTTCACAGGCAGTAAATATTTTAATGGAATTTATTTAATAAATATAAATTTGTATTTAATATATAATATAGATTATATGTAGAAGACTTTAATTTTACGTTTTTTAATTCATTTAATAAACGCAATTAAATTGATAGGAAAAGAATAAATTAATTATTCTTCCCAAGCCGTAAATATTTTAATAGGATTTTTTTATAAAATAAAATTGTATTTAATATATAATATAGATTAAAAACTTTAAATTTTTGTTTTTTAAACTATTTTTATATTATAAAAAATGCAATGAAAGTGATTGAAAAAGAAGAAATTGATTATTCCCCACAAGCAGTAAATATTTTAATAGGATTTATTTAATTTAAAAATTGTATTTAATAAATAATATAGATTATATGTAAGAAACTTAAAATTTTTTGGTTTTTAATTTATTTTTATATTATAAAAAATCAATTAATTTAATAGGAAAAGAAGAAATGGATTATTCTTCACAAGCAGTAAATATTTTAATGGAAAAAAAATTTAAAAAAATTGTATTTAATATATAAAATAGAATATATGTAAAAATTTTTTAATTTTTTTGATTTTTAATTCATTTTTATACTATAAAAAAAGCAATGAAATTGATAGGAAAAGATGAAATTATTTATTCTCCACGAGCCTAAATAATTTAATAGGTTTTATTTAATAAAATAAAAATATGAATTTATTATATAATATAGGTTATATGTAAAAATTATAATTTTTTTTTGATTTTAATGTACTTAATGAGCAAATTATTTAATGTAGATAATATGAAATTTTTAAAAATAATTTTATTATACAAATATTTATTTAATATTTGTTTTAGATTGAATTAAACGATTAAAAGGCCCGTCACTTGCAATTTAATATAAATTCGAGAACTTGCAGCGCCTTAATGCTTAATCGAGTAAAATGTGATTTATAAAGCCGCCTAAGGACATTTAACCTTAAAGTTTTGCTGTTGTGAATTCACACACTTAATCAACGATTCACACACACACACACACATACACATATATAGACATATGCTCATCGGAAACATTAACGATAATGACAACAGCAACAAGAAGAAGAAGAAGCAGAAGAGAAACAACAACAACGCAACGACACTTGTTCGCAAGGACAACCGAGAAATCCATAAATTTAAAGCATGCTTTTGAGCGCCTTTTTTATGGCTAGAGCGTAGAGCGCCAGGAAGAGCGCGAGCAACAACAACAGTAAAAAACCGTAGACAACTTTAAATCAGCTGTAGCCTGTTGAGCGAGCGCGGCACTTTTAAAGAATTCTCGATAAAAAAAAAACCAAAAATTGCTTCACATTACATTTGTGCACTTAAGGCATTTGTATACACTGCATTATCATATATTCACTGTTTATTTTATTCACCCAATTCTTTCATAATTCCGCAAGCGGTTTTCCTGAGCGTTTTCTGTAGCCGTTACGCCTTTAGTTGTAGTAGTATTTCTCTTTAATATTTTCTTTTTTGTTTAATTTTGTTTATTTTTTTATTTATTCAGAGTTCGTTGGCTGACTAACGTCGGCGTCGCTAGCATGAACTTTGCTGTGAACCGCACGCGTTGCGTTCAAATCAGACACTGAGACTGAGACCTGAGCGCGTTTAATTTTATTCGTGTTGGGCAAAGCTCACGCTAGCTCTCTCTCACTCTCTCAGCCGGCATTGTTGTGTGCGCGCCAAAAACGTGCAAGTGTGGCGTGAGAGAGCGAGCGCACAGTGGCGTCGCTAACAGGGGACGCTCTATAACTTTATTCAATTCTGATCAATTACGTATTGCTATATAAAGCTTGTCCATGATTAAGTATGCATAGCACTGCAATGCCTTAAAAGAATGCTAATACTATTCAAATGGCAGCTGAATAAATCAACTATGGGGAAAAATTTGTCAAATGACACCTGTGGACCATCTCTCCTGTAAAAGCACAGATTTTGGGAGAGCCATCAGAGCACCTGCCTACAAACACACACTTGCAAATTCTCTCTCTCAGTAAAGTACAGAGTAGAACTTCAGATTCCAGTCAGCAACAAAACTTGTTATTATTATTAAAGAATAATAATAATAATAATAGCGTCGACTAATTTTTTTATAAACTGCGTAGTTACAGGGCATACAATTTAAATAATAGCGCAATAAATGTCAAAATTCTTAACAATAATATTAGACACTCGGCGAAATTCAATTAAAGGCAATGACAATTTCTTTAATTGAATATCGTACTAAAAATTCACTTTTTCCATTTAAATGAGCATTGAAAATTTACTATTGAATATAATTAACTTGTTTTGGTTTTTTACGCATATTTTATATGTGTTAAGAAAAAAATATAAAATATATTTTTAAACATTTTTTTTTCAATGTTATTTAAGAAATTGTCACTGCCTTTAATTGCATTTCGCTGAGTGTAAATAGTAATAAAAAATTTTAATTTTCACTAAAAAATATCGAAACAATAAAGCAACTTGATCTGAGACTGGTATATATAGATAGATAGCTGCATACCTAAAATACTACCATTATATGGTCTAAAAATATGTTTTGCGAATAGAAAAAATATAAAAGGTCAAATTAAAACCTTTTGTTAATTCTAATACATTTACCTGAACTATTTTATAATATTTTATAACAATTTATGTTAATATATTGCATTGCTATTATTTTTATTCTTTTTCTAATCTATTTTTATTCTTAAAGGTTATACAAATGTTTGTAAGTAAATTGTAAATTGTGCGGATTTGAAATAGTGTTCTGTATTCAGAAAAAAGTTTAAATAATATTTTTTTTATGTTTTTTTAAGTCCTTAGTGGTGATAATATTTTTAGTTATTGTAAGCATGTTTAAAATTGTTTTTTTTTTGGATTGTAGAAAGCACAAATTCTAAAACAATTAAAAATACTAGTATTCCGATAATAAAACAAACCTGTAAGTATTATAACACTTTATACATTTAACACCATTCAATTTATTTAGATGGTAGACGCATTAGCGTAAGCTCACTTATCTAACAAATAATTTTATATTATTGTTTTTTTCTACATTATATAGTACTGTTTCTGGGCTTGTTATCAGTATAATACATAGGAAAGCTTTCATACAGACCCGTGTAGTAGCTTATCGATAATTAGAAACAACAACAATTTAATTAAGCATGTAGAAATTTGCAATAAAAAAAAAGCACAAAAACGATTAAAATGCTAAAATAGCACAAAACACTTTACTTTATTTCTCGATTGAAAATCGATATGAATATAATGCGTTTGTCTGATATTCTATATCAACAATAGATATGATAGAAATTTGCACTTGCTATCAACTATATTATAGTTTGTATATATATATATATATAATTTGCTAATTATTTACACAACTCACAGTTCTTATTATCGCAACCGCACCCAATGCCGTTAAAATTCAAACTGAGCAGCATCGCTGACCGTTGCGTCTATTTAAATGTTTCCCGAAACGAACAAACACAAAATATGAATAATATAAAAATAAAAGATAGACAAAATCGAAGGCAAAGGCGCGAACAACAAAAAAACTGTGTTGTTGTTGTTTTTTTTTCGACTTTACCTATTTATTATCATTAACTTGGGGAGCACGAAAGGGTTATCGAAGGGGTTACTTGAAAAGACAGTCAAATATTTCCAAAGATCAAGCATTTATTGCGTGTTTGAAAAGAAAACTTTGGCTATAAATACGGGTATACTATGCCTAATGAATGGATCAATAAAACCCACAATGGAAAATTTTCTCTCTGCTCTCTACCAAGATATTTGCATTTTAATTTACTCACACATACAAACACACATATATAACATATACACATATATAAAATTTTTTTACTCTGTTTCAGAAAAGTGTATATTGGGCTTGTGTATTGTCCGTCTAATTATTTTATTGATAAGTATTAAGAACTTAAACAATGTTATATGACGGAATAGAGATTTGATTGTTCTTAATTATTTATAAATACTTTCTTAATAAATATATAGATTTGAATATAAAAAAGAAAGAAACGGTTATCTTATCTATATCTATATATCCTTGCAATGGTCTTCTAAGAAAATTTTGAATACTTTTTCATAGAATACTTCATTTTTGACACAATTGTTCCTAGGCTAGCTAAATGATATATTGGTCTGATTTTATTCAAACTTAGTCTGATTGTACAAATCGTACTTATACATCGAAATGCCAACTTTGATTGACCAAGAATATATATACTTTATGGGGTCAGAGACGTCTCCTTCTATGAATTACACATCACGAGACAAAATTATAATACCCTTTTGCAAGGGTATAAGAAGATTTTGGCAGGCCTACCCAGTGAAAAAAATATTGCATGACAGAAGGACTTATTGTATGCTTACTTTTCAGAAGTGTTGAAAAAAAGTTAAGTCTTTAATTTGATTTTAAAAAGGCACAAAACCATGAATTCCTGTTTCTTTGATAAGGCAATTTTTTATATGTTATTTAATATTCCCAATCCTTATTTATATCCCAACAATTTTGGACTCTAAATATCCCAAAAAGATAGCATAAAATATACTATATTAAACGTACTGCCAATCCCTATATTAAAACAAAAAGTGTTTATAGAGTACTTCGAAGTCGGGAGCTGTTTAAAATTTTTAACAATACTTTAAATATTTTCTTTTAAGTGAGGTTATAGGCTTAGAGGTCAATGAGACGATGAAATTATAATTAACATACAACTTTGTAGACATTTATAGTTCTAATTAGGTTTTTTCGGTTAGAAAAACTTGTTAATTATTTTCTGGTTTCTTCATTATTATGTTCTTATATACCATCTTCAATTAAATGCTCGTGTTTCACCTCAATGTGACCTTTTAAATGTTTGTACTATAACTAATAACTTATTTTTAATAATCTTGAGAAATTGCTGGACTTATAATGAAGATTTTGCATGTTTCCAAATGTCATAACAAAATGTCAATTTATTGACTAGTATAAATGACTTCATAGCTTCCCATTTATTTTCCAAGGTAATTAAAATTTTTTTTTTAGTATTTTAGGAAAGAGTATTTAGAATTGGTTGGAATAAAAATCTTTAGTAACATTGTTGCTAATTATTCGTCTAATTCAATGAACATGCATAGAATCTATTATGAGAAATAATTTCGTAGTTAAACAAGTTTTATGTAATAATTTTTGATGTCACGTCACCAATCGCTTCCTTTGCTTTATGGAGCCAATTGAATATACCACAGTTGGCATTCATTATAAACCTGTCGAGTCCGAAATACTAATCAAAAATTCTCTAAAATTTAATACGTATTTTTTTCTAATTGTATGCACAGATTTTTGTTTAGTTAAAAACAATAATAATAATAATAATGGTTTGTTTTATGATGACAGTCACGTTGAGCGTACCGGAACACAGGGATTATAATATAGTATACAAAAATATATATTTAAAAAACTTTATGTGTTTAACTTATTGTTTACACTGGACACTCGGCTGCTTAGCAGGAATTTCATGTTGTATGGCAAATATAAACATTTGAATATATGTAAATATAAACAAATATTGTTGTAACAGTAAGTATTAAGTGCCACATGTCACATTTGTTATTATTAATACTATAAAAGTTACCTTTTAGATGGAAATATTAAACGATATGCACGAGGTAAAAACCGCAGCGACGAAACTGAAACAGAAACAGAAATGGAATGTAATTGAAATGATAAACAAGAAAACAAAACATACAAGTGACAGATGCATGCTCCCCAGAGAGCGAGAGAGAGAGAGAGAGAGGGAGCAAGAAAGAGCACAACAAACACTTAATACGCTGAATGCCAAAGAGGGAGCAATGAGAAAATTTTTTTATTCATATTCAGCGTGAGAGCCAGATCGCGCAACAGCTTCTCAGAGCGGCCACACTTTTGACAGTTGATGTTGGCGCGTTGGGATAGCAAGATAAAGGCAGATCTGCGGAGAGTAATCAAATCATAGAAAATAATAAAAAATACATTGTGGAAAAACAAATGTTATTAGATAATAATGGATATACAGCAGCAACAGCACCAAACGAGCAACAGCAACAAATGTGACAGCGAAAAGTGCCAAAAACTAAAGAGATTTGTAATTATTGCATTGTTAATAACCATTGGCATTTTAAGCTGGCATTTCTATGGTGCGTAGTAACCCCAATAACCATATGGCGTATATGCTAACTAATGTATGCTATTTATTTATAGAGTATTTCCATAGCAAGCCGCTGCCCAAGACACCAGACGATGTCTTGACCTTGTCCCAAACACTCTTCATTGAAGAAGCAGCGACTAGTCCATATCTATTCAAAGTGAATTTACAGGGCAAAACAAGCTCCGGCGCACGCGATGATCGGGCAGCACAACCGTAATTACCCAGAAACTATATTATTAATTATAAGTGATAAATTTATAAACTTTGTGCTTTTTGACAGTCTCTTTGAACTCCACAATGATTTGCTGGCCAAGAGTGCAAACTCCACAACGGCGCTCTTACAGCGTCTCTTCAACAACTATGAACTGGATGTAAGCGTGCCGGAGCAGATTACGGTGGAACATGAGCAGGAACAGCTGGAATTTCTACGTGCTGTGATGAGCACACGCGTCATGAAGCTCTCTATGCGTTTCCTGGTGAAAAAGGGTAAGCACTGAGGTTGTGATCTTGGATAAATGGACTTTAATTAAAGATTATATATGGAAAATCGTTATACATACATCTGTCAAAAAAGTAGAAAAGAAAGTGTGCCAGAATACTATATATACCAAAAATGCTAGATACTTCTCCAGTTGAGTACAAGTAGTGTAAAAAAGTTACACAAAAAAAAAAGAAGGGCATTCAAATGTTGTATGAGCTTAGTGTCCGTCTGTTCATAAACCGAATTTCCTACACTGCGGATAATATTATGTTCTGAAATAAATTACAATCGATTTAGTTTTGTTATATTTTGTTCTCACGACTTCACTTTATGCTCTGAATATATAAAATAATATAATATTTTTTTGGGATATAAAAACAAGTTTCAATTTAACCAAATAAGCAAACTATAATACCCCACTGAAAGGGTATGCAAAGTTTGGCTTACTTGTAGGCACTGTATTGTTTGTTTCCCATCTGTGCGCCTATAATTCTCAACCTGATTTAGCTGTCAGTATATAAGGCAAGACGATTTCGCCGCATTAAAATTTTTTTTGTTAGAGAATAATTTTTTACTTTAAAACTAAGTGCAAATAATAATATTATTATTTATTAATTTACATGATTAATTATAATTATAATATATATCAAAAAAATATTATTGTTATTATAATTTTTATGAGTCGATGGCCGTATTAATCATTATTATACAAAAAAATAATATAATACGGCCATCGACTCACAAAAATTATAATAACAATAATATTTTTTTCATAAACAATATTCTCACATTCAGACAAATAAATAAAATTGTAATATGAGATTTATTAATTTTTGTATTAATTGAGACAGAATAATCTAGATTTTATTGAATTTAATTCTTCAATGTCCGGATTTCAGTACTTTTAATATGCATATATCTTATAATTGTATTAATATTGATATGATCGCACTATTTTCTATAAAATTTATTATTGTAGGAAAAACTTTTTTGCAAGAATATAGTATAATTTTTTTATACCAACTCTTCCAACGGAATAGACGGACATTCCTCTTAGAAGAAAATTTTCTCTATAAACATGGTTAAAAAAAATTAAATAAAGTCTTCTCCACTAGGCGGAGCGAGAGTTTTCCGCTCAATGGAGTTTTCACGTTATTCTAAAGCCAATGCATTGAGCTAATTTTGAAAATATTTAGCAATTAGAATTATTTGAACCCTTTTATTTTATAATCCTTTTTTCAGCTGTAATTTAAGAACTATTTTACTAAATTAAATAAAACTTTTTTCTACTTTTCAGGCATTGTTAATGACGACTATGAGGAGCAGCTAAAGTTACTTCAGAATTTATGGTTCACACTATATTCCCGTGGAAAGAATATTGTGGGCAGCTCCAGTTTTGAGCATGTTTTTATGGCAGAACTTCGGGATCAAACGGTACTTGGCTTGCATAATTGGCTGTACTTTGCCGAGCAGGAGCAGCAAGGACATGTGGACTACAAGGGCTGGATGAAACGCGTTGATACGGGCAGGGTGTGTGAAATTAACTATAGAATGTTATTTAACAATAATTCCTAATAATTTCTTATTTTTAGCCCAATCAATTTGCGCTGGCTTTTCGCATGAGTTTCCATGGCATACAAAAGCCATTCAATGGATTTTTGGTGGGCACTTCGCCAGAGCTGGAAATGAGTCTGTATACGGTATGCTTTTTGGTCACGCCGGAGTCGGAGAAGGAGCCCTGCGAAATTCAGCTGGGTACGGCCAGGATGTCAATTGTATCACATGTCTGGAACTGGAAGGGCGAGCGACTGATAGCTAGCGCCTATGTTGAACTACACTAAGCAAAAACAACACTACAATTCCTGCTCAAAAGTACAGAACAGGCTAAATTTCTTCTAAGTATTTCCCATATTTATAAAAACGTTTTATCCCAATATGTAGCTTGAGTCAGCCGTCCATAGATTCATGGTTTATGTTAAAGTAAACTATTAAAGACTCAAGAAGTTGCAAAAGGAGCTGTTGGCTAAAGTGCGTGCCAAGCACAATATCAAGTCCTGTCAGTCAAAGGACTTGCTTTCAATCAACAGCTCAGTTGACTTGTTTTGACAGCTTTTGCATGGGATTAAGACATTTTCTAGCATTTTCATAACCGACTTGTATATTGCTTTCAACATTTATGTTTATGGTTTGTTTGCAGAAATAATTTTGTGACCTCTAAGGATACACTTGACATTGAAAATGCGTTATATAAACGATAAAGGTCATTAAAGAAAAGCAATTGGAAATTTATGACATTTTCCCAGACTTAGAAAAAAATTATTTTCAGAATTTAACAAATTATACGTCACTAAAATCTTGCCAATTTTAAAAATTATTTAATATTGACTATACCTTTCATTAAATCATTGTTAAACTTTTGTAAGAAATATTTTTTATGAAATATTCCCCATCAATTAAATATTGTTGCACATATATTATATTATTAATATATTAGCACCATGTTTATCATTTAAAATCAAATATACAACTTATACCTCTGTATATAAAACTTAGTTAGTTAGCTAAGAACAAATATATTAAATTTATTCAGACTAATAACACATAAATAATTAATTTTAATTAAATGATTTTTGTACTTTTTTGAATGATATTGACACTTTTGTCGATATAAATCATGTTTTGTTATTTAAAATGTGTAAAATGGATTAATAGGGTAGTATAAAAAATGTGTAACATTTTGAAAGATATAATTCCTACCCTATAAAGTATAATTATTCTTGAATTCGTCTATTAATTAGCTTGGTTATCTATTTGATTTACTGAATAAAGTGTCTCCTAGGCGCTTTTATTTAAATCATCTTCAATTGTACAAGGTAAGAGTATAAGAGAAAACTATTTAATTTCATTAATACATCTTTGAAATTAAATGCTGTCGATCTATTTTTGTTAGCCCCAAAAATAAATATTCCAAATTTATATTAATTTTCTAGTTTCTATTCTCGAATGATTTCTTATTAAAACTATTTTTCAACAAAATTGTATATCAAAAAATTATATGTTTAATTCCGTTTGCATATTTAATTTGTTACTGCAAGGCCAGATAAATTGGATTAATTTCTGTTCATAAAATTCTACTATATTATTTTTATTTTCTCATTACAGATGCAGCTCTCTATATAAATTAGTAAAACTACATAATTAGTTGAAGTAATTATCTTTGAGTTTATATTGCATTTTAAAATTTGTTTAATTACAAAATGTTAATATCAAATATTATTTATTTGTAAAGCCAATCCGAAACATATGAGTAGGAATAATGATGGAAGTTCCCCCTAATGGAGTAAGTTGGAAAACTTGTGCTTTTACAACTACTACAAAGCACGATCAGTCACGCTCAATGATCACCGTTTCGTTGGCAATATCTGTTTGATCCTGTTGCTGTTTCTGATGCCCCTCATTGGTATCCTGGACAATTGCCGGTGCACTGGCTCTGCGTACCGTGATAATGGTAGTGTGAGCTGGCGATAGGCTGCCATCGGAATCTGCGTCCGGCAACAGAAATGTTTTACTTAAATCGGCACAGGAATCATCTTCAAGATTGGAGGCATCACTGGAGCGCATCAGACTAGGACTGCTAATACTAAACTCCAACTGGAACGGATCAATTGGCGTGAGGTCGGTAGACTCGGGACTCCAGCTACTTCTTGCCGGCGGCTGGCGCGGCAGACTGTTGTGGCAGAGTGGATCTGTTGCCGCCGAGGGCTCCAGTTGCAGCTGTTGGCCCCACAGTTCCGCTGCTCGGGCGCGATTGTGTGCGGCTCGCTGCTGGGACGGGCATTGGAGTGGCTCCAGCAACTGTTGCTGCTGCGGCTGTTGTTGCTGCTGCTGCTGCTGTTGGGGTCGTTGCACTTGTCGGCGTCGTCGTCGACGTTGGCGTTCGATTGTATTCCGCTGCGGCTCCAGTCGCTGACTGATACTGTGACTGTGGCTGGTTGGCTGTGGCGGCGTCTGCCGCGGCGTCATACTGGTATCCGGACTGTGCATAATCGGCGGCACTGTAATCATATCCGGCATTGGCATCATAGCCATACTGCTGTGCATCATAGGGTTGCTGTGCATAGGCGCTGGGATCGTAGGCGCTGGCATCATATTGCTGCTGATCGTAGGCACTGTAGTCGGTGTTGTAGGCGGCCAGATTTGCGCTGCCGGCATTGGAGACGCCGCCATCACCGACCAGCTGTTGCTGCTGCTGCTGTGGCTGTTGCTGTTGTTGTTGCTGTTCCGGCTCTGTGTTGCTGTAGCGTCGATTGAGCTGCGCTTGCTGCTGTTCCGTTTGTTCGCGTTCTCGTTCACGTTTTTCGCGTTGTTCCCGCAGCTGTTGTAGCTCCCGATCTCGCTCCTCGCGTTCACGTTCACGCTGTCGCTCGCGTTGTTGCTCCAGATCCTGTTGCTGCTGCTGTTGTTGCTGCTGCTGTTGCTGCTTTTCGCCCATGCCAAGGTTGTCCTTGAGATTTTCGTCATCGTTATCGTTGAGTCCATAACTGCTGTGGCTGCTGTCGGGCAGGATGTTGGCGTTGCCATTGCTGATGCTGCTCTTGCGCGCTGCTGCAGCTGTGCCAGCAATTGTGTTGCTGTTGCCGCTGTTGCTGTCGACTGCTGCTGCTGTTGCTGCTGCTGCTGTTGTTGTTGGATCATAGCCGTAGGAGCTGCCTGGCTTACTGTAGTCGTCGTCAACGTTGTTGTGTAGTTGTGGGGTGCTTTGTATGGGTTCAATTGTTGTGCCATATGTGGACGGCTGGTAATCGTATGCGGCTGTAGTCATAGAAATTTTGATTAGAGTGTTGCCAGCCAATTGAAATGTTAATGTGTCGTGTAACTGTATGTATATATGTTGCTGATAAACTAAGCTGTTGTTGTGGGAAATATGCCAGCAATCGGTTGATTAGCTTCCAAATCACTTGCAGCTGTTGGTTGCCCAGGACCTGCCTCAAATGCTATGAGATGCAAGCATAAATTTGTGTGTATATGATTTGTGTATGTATTTATGTAGAATATATATATATATCCTAACAAACTCTATAGAGTTTTGAAGTTTAAAGATTTACCTTTGCCTGCGCCTAAGCTAGTATAATCATGCGGTGTTGTATCTAATTTACTCATATGCTCTTCATTGCTTAACATGCGATTAGACAAATATTCTAGATTCGATTGTAAAGCAGATATTTCCTCTCTAACATGACAATTAAAATTTATATAAAAAGAAAGGGAAAAATGTATAGAAAAAGACAGAGCAAGAGAAAGATAGAAAGACAGAAAGAGAGAAAAGAATAGCTCATATTAGTCAAATACATATTCTTTATTCATAATTACCTGTAATGGCTCTAATGTGTGCTTTATAGGTGAGTTAATGCGTTCATCATTTGTTGTTGCCTCTTCAGAGCTAAGCTCATTATTGCTATTGCCATTGTGTACTAATTGTGATTTGTATTTGGACCAAATTTGCTTAAGACGCGCCATTAACTGTTCATTTGTAGCACGTAGTTGTTGCTTGTCTTCACTAAGAATATTTAAGAAATTAAGAAATTAAAAACAAATATATTTGATATAAAAATTTCAATAAAATAATAATAATTTAAATTGTGATTATAAAAGGCTTTAAATAATAACGCCCTTCATTATTTATTAGCCCTTTACGTCTATATAAATTATATTTATAAGAAATTAATTGAAATTCCTAACAGTCATCAGCTATCGTCTATGAAATGGAGTAAAAACTGTAAACAACATAACACTTTTATGTTATTGCAACAAATGTTAGCCATCAGAGCAGAATGTTAACATATGTTTATTTATCTCTTTTGATATATAAATTTATGATATTTTGTGACATAAAGTGCGAATTGATACTTCTCAGAGTCTTGTGAATTTAATAGCATATATCTTACAATTGAAATCGCTAACATTCATATGTTAACTATCAGAGCAGAGTGTTAACATATGTTAAGTTGTCACAATTTATATCCTTTGTTTGATATGTGAATTTATGACATTTTGTGACATAAAATGCGAATTGATACTTCTAAGAGTCTTGTGAATTTAAAAGATTATATCCTACAAGTGAAATATCTAACATTTATATGTTAACCATCAAAACAGAGTGTTAACATATGTTTAGTTGTAACAATTTATCTCTTTTGTTTGATATATAAAAATCATTTTTAGACTTATTTATATATCAAGTTTCCATGGATAGAAATATTATTTTATATGATATAATATAAATTGATTAATTTACTAATCGAAGTCTTGAGACTTCAAAAGCATATATCATAGAACTGAAATCTCTAACGTTCGGTTTTTCAATTCTAGAGCTTATTTCTGTAAAGATTAATTTCAGAAAACAGATAATTACATAAATAAATAAATAAATAAAATAATAAATAAATTAAACACAACAAATCAAATCATTTAAGCAACCATAATACACATTTAGAGCTCTAAAAACAAACAAAAATAATAGTTTATATAAAAATTTAAACTGATTTCTTGTCTAAAAGCTATTTTGTATTGTTTTTTTTTTTAGGAATATTAACATTATCAAAGTTTGGTGGCCTGCTCCTGCTCATCGTCATCGTCATCAATCACATCCTCAAATTGCGCCAGTTGCTCATCAATATCCGCTAATTCTGGTGAGGAGTCCTTAACAAAAGTCTCGTTCAGGGCATTTGCTACTTCATCAAGTTCCTTGACAAAAGTCTCGTTCAGTGCACTGACTTTTGGCTTGGACTGTTTGGGCACCAAACGCACATTGACATCGACTTTAACTGGTGGACGTGGCTTCTTGTGGCAGCCATCGCGTTGCAACAATTGCTCAAAGTATAATTTGGGCTTGATGCTGGCATTGAGTGCATTGCTATTGCGACCTTTACATGTTGTTGCTGCTGTCGCTGTTGCTGTTGCTGCTGTCGCTGTTGCTGTTGTCTCAGCATCCACCGTCAAATGCGATGTTTGACATGGGGGCTGACAGCTATTGGCACTGCTAATGGTTTGATTCAAAACCAGATGCTGTTGCAACCAAGGCAACAGCTCCGTTTTGCATGGATGACAGCAGGTTGTTGGTGTTGTCGAAGTTGTTGGTGCGGTGCGATGTGGTTGGTGCGTGTCTAGGGTGAATTCATGCGCGTGACAATGCATGTTGCTCTTGCTGTGTGTGGTTTGTGTACGCGCTGTTGTTGTTTGCTTGCGAATGTTGCTGCTGCTGTTGTTGCTACAACATGCCGCGTTTATTTCGTTGCTGTTGCTACTGCGTTTTCGCATTGTTGGCGTTGTACTAGTATAAACGTGTTCATGCTCGTGCTTGTGTCGCATAAAACTGGGGCAAAAACATTTCGGTTTGGCGCCCATTGTTGTTGCTGTTGTTGCTGCTGTTGTTGTCTCAATATTGCTGCTGTTATGCGCTCTGTGCTTCTTGTAACTGGTCAATTTTGGTAATGGCGGCATTTTGGCCAACTCCTGGGACAAACGCTCATTGCTTTTGATTATGTTCTGCAGTATTTCATCACCATTGTCAACATCAACAACATCAACATCAACAGCAGCAACATGCTTAGCCATGGGCTTTATAACATCTGGATTTAACAATTCAGGCTGCAAAGTGTACACGTTTGCGTTTTCGTTTAGTGTTGTTGCTGTTGTTGTCACTGTTGTTGCTGTTGTTGTTATTGGCAAAGGCGCGTTTATTGTTGCTGCTGCTGCTGTTGTCATTGCTGTTGATGTGGTTATTGTTGGCATCACATAATCGCACACTGGTTCTATACATTGTTTAACAAATTGCAGGGTGAGGCAGGCAGGCAGCACAAAAGAAGTTTGAAGAATGAAGTACAGCGTGTTAATCCAGTGTCAAGCTCTGGTAAATGTTGCTTTATTTTTACGGATTACGGATCAAAATAAAATAAATTGCACTGCGTGTGTTTTTTGGTAACATTTTTGATTTTTGTTTGGGCCATGAATTTCATATTGCGTTGTGTTTAATTTCTATATTTCTATTAAGATGAATGGAGAGTGTTAAACTGAAATAATTTGGGCAGAACTAAATGCAAGTCGTTCTAATTGTATTTTTGCCTTTCAATATACTAAATTGTCTGCATGATATGATGAGATCTGTGCTTTATATATATGTTATATAAAAATGCTTTTAATAATTACTTGTGCTTATATGTTGTATCCTCTAATTTGCCAGTTAACGTTTTACACTCATTCGTCAGTTTATCCATAAGTTGCTTCTGAGACTTTATCATTTCTTCGAGCTCATTTACAGTTTCCGCTACAAAAAGTAGACAGATTATATTAAAGGATAATGGTGCGGAACAGAATATATATATTTACTATATCATTATAGAAAGATAACGAAGCTACACAGAACAAACTCATGGATAAACTATTGACGTTTTGCTTTGTTTTTTTATCGAATTGTAAACAGGATTTTCGAATTTAAGGATGTCTACTTTCAGAATGTTTAGAAATTTTGTTATGTATATATTTTTGACACGCACACAATATGAAAATCAATAGCTTAACCAGAGTTTATATAGAAAGTGTTTGATGAGAATTAAAGTGCGTTGGAAATTGATTGAATTGGAATATAGAAATATTTGAATTATATAAAAAAATAATTGCTTTTAGTAATTTTATTAAAAGTGTGTTATGTGTTAGAAAAGTGGCATAAATTTAGAAAATATATCTACAACATACCATGCTTATCCTGCATCTCTGAAATGCGTTTATCCAAATCCTTTTTGGTGGGTCGTATTTCATTCTTCAGCTCGCCATAAGCCAACTGTAAATGCAAATAAAATTGTTAAACTTAAATTTTCTAAATTGTTGCAATTTTAAACACTTTCCTCCTTCTCCAGATTGGCAATCTCATCATTCAAACGTAAAACCTCCCGCTTCGAGTGCAACAGATCAGCATCACCACGATCCAAACGCTGACGCAATGAGCTAATCTCCGCCGTAAGACGAGCTGATTCCGTTTTGGTCTCACGTGCCGCACGATCCAGCGACAAACGCAATGCCGTGATCTCCTGCTCCAGCGATTGTTTCTCTGCATTCACCTGTGCCATGTCCGCTAGGAAAGTGGTGCGATTAGCCCGCAGTTCCATCTTTAGCTCATCGATTTGTGAATTGCGACCGGCCACATCACGTTTGAGATCAGTTTCGTAACGTTTCTGACGCTCGTTTTCTAGCTGCAGCTTGGCCACCTGCTCCCACTGGCTGCTCAGATCACCGCCCAGCTGATCCACTTGGGTATTGTAGCGCCGCTCGGCACTTGCTCGCTCATCGGCCAATCGTCGGGCCATCTCATGTTGCAGCTCCCGGACACGCTCGTGCTGTCTATCAAGCTCATCCCGAAGATGACGTACCTCCAGCTAAAGGGATATAGATTTTATGTCAGCTTTAGTTTAAACAAAAAAAAAACAAATATTTTTATCTATATATATGGAACTGTTCAGTCTGACTATCTGACTTATTGGCGACCTAGAAATCTGCAATTTTTACTGTAGCTTCCTTTTATATTGTAGATTGGCACTGTGAAAAATTTTGTCAAATATATATCGGAAAGTGGGTGGAAAATGAATTTGAAAATTGTATAAAAATCTCAGCTTATTTAATATTAACGACTGTGATCTAAAAGGTGACAAATACGTTCAAAAATTAAGAACAACCGCTATTTATTATATTTATTAATATATTTTGTTTTCAAGTATTTGTTGTTAAAAAAAAGACGAAAATTCTCAATTTATACTGTAATATAAACACAATTTTTAAGTTTACCATATTACGAAACCATCAGGCATGTTCCCATTCTCACTTTCGGCAAAATCTCGCTGAAACGAATTTTCCGCTACGAATTTCCCTCCAAAACATGCGTATTTGAGTTCGCTTGAGTTTTAGCTGGCGTTTTCAAATCGGTAGCGTAAAAATCAATTAAATTCTACTACTTGAAAGCACTTTTGACTTAAATAAAAATTATTAATAAATTTTTTGTTCTTTTGACAATAACATTGCATCTCTACTTTTGTAGTTCAAGCTTTAAAAAGTTTACTAACATCTTTTTAGTAGTCATACATTATTTTGGTCAACTCTGGGCTGTTGAATGGTTTGCAACACTGCTAAGGGGAATTCTAGGGAAATACGCAGGATATTTAGGGGAAATTCGGCAAATTCTTGCGTAATCAAATACGCGAAATCCCACCGAAAATGGGAGTAGGCCTGTATGACAACCCACTGAGTGGGTATGTGAAATGTTGCATACTTTTAGGCGCAGTATGTTACCCCTTTGCACATTGTGCCTGTAATTCTCAACCGACTTTTGCTGTACATATATAAGGCGGAAGGATTTCTCCTCAATAAATTTTTTTTTAAATTTTTATTTTTTTTTGTCTATTATATTTTTAGCAGATGGTTCAATTTTCCAGCCATGCAAAGACCGTGACACCTTAGGACTACATGAAAATTCCTTCTAAATTTGCAACTACTACTACTAATGGTTTCTGAACTCACCTCAGCTTGGGAACGCTCCATTTGCACCAGATCACTAATATAACGCTTGGAGCTGGCACTATTATGATGCTGTGACTTGGCCTCATCCAGCATGCGTTGCAATTGACGCACAGACTCCTCCAAAGCGGTCTTATCCTGCTGCAGTAGCTCCAGCTGCTTGCGATGCGTCTCACAGTTGACGCTGCCCAAGGTGGCGACAGCGCTCAAAGGATCCGTGTGGGCCAACTTGCGCTTAAGATCCTCATTCTCCGTCCTGACACGTTTCAAATCAATGTTGGCCTGCATCAATTCCGCCTCCAGTTCACTGATGCGTGCCTCGTAGACAATATTTGGAGCACTGGCATAACGTGGAGATTGCACCTTCATATTGCTCTTGCGTGGAGTACTTGGAGTCTTCCGACCAGCATAGAGCAAGTGCTCATCGCTGTCCGATGAGGGACTTGTGGTAGTTGCTGGCGCAGCTTGGGCCATTGGCTTGGAGCTGCCACTGCCCAGAGCCGCCAGCTCACTGCGCGCATTCTCCGTCAGATGTTCATTCTCATTGATGACATCCTTTACCTTGCCCAGCAAATTGGACAGCTCGTTGCGACAATACTTCGACTCCTTTTCAAGCTGTTCAATATAATCCTCCTGCTTCTCAATGAAATTAAATATCTCTACGGGTGCTTGAACGCTATCCGGGGCCAGAGTTGGCACCGTTGGCAACGGCACACTGCTGGTATAGAGAGATGGCGTTGCGGCTAGATTCTCCTTGGAAGCGGACAGATATCCTGTAGTGTAGCTCTTCTTGGGACGATAGGAGCTCATGCGTGTCTTCTGACTGGGCGACAGGTACTTGGAAATGTCCGAGAAGACGGGTCTTTCAATGACCTTAAATATAAACAACTTGAAAACGAGTTCAATTTATTATGTCCTGTGCCTGACATACCGACAAATTATCCGAGAAATTATCGCCTGAATCCTCATTGAAATTGCGCATATAGGCCCCGGCACTGCTGACCATTTTGGGCGTGGCCACGTAGGAGTTATCGGCCAACATTACCTTTAAGCGACCCACGGCCTCGTTATAGGCATAATTGGTATAATCCATGGTCTTGCTCTTCTTGCTGATGCCTTTCGAGGACTTTATCGAGAAGTTTCTAAATTTTGTGAACAGAAAATGATCGATAGTTGAACACTTTACACCTATATACGATTACATTCTATATATATGTATTTATTTATTTTTTATTTAAATGAAAATTGTGTCTTAGAAGCAGCGCATGGTGCAAAAGTTGAACAAAAACTGAGGCTGCCTGTTTTTTTTTTCATTGGGGTGACAAATGGGCTTTGAATTGGTTGCCGGGACAACAAGTTGGCCAAAATACAAAAATTGTTCGGTCCTTTAACCCTGCTAAGGATACACACAGTTTTCTAGGACCATGTTTACATACGTCATGGTTGAGTGAACTCGTATATGGTTTTGGAATACCTTATTAAAGGGTATTATAAATTTATCAAGTAAAGTGTTGCGCATTCAACATACAAATAATTTATTCCAAATCAATTAATCTGTCTGCTGCCTTAACGCAAATAATAATCGTTTAAACTGTACGACTTTAGTAACATATATTTTATTTTTATTTTTTCAAGAATTTTATTATTATTTACATGCACAAGAGTATTTAATTTTCGGTTCCCTTAAAAAAACAACTTTTGTTGTTTTTTTATTCTTATCAGAGAGAGGGTTGCTAAATCTGATTCGAGTAGCTTACAAATATGTATTTATACTTTTCAAGATATGTTTAAAATGAATTTATAATAATAAATAATATAAATCTTATAAGCAAGGCTTAATAAATTTAATTTTAAATGTTTTAACTCAAAACTGACTATAAGCTGAAATATGTACTTATAAACAAAATAATTCTTGTTAATCGTTTAAATCGTTCTTCTAAATATAACTATATAAAATAAATCTCCATTATTGTGTCACAAGTTTCGTATATAATTTAAAAAGCAAATTCTATCGATTCAAGGAAGTAATTAATTTGAATTAAATGAGAAGGCATATACGATTATATAGAGAATATAGTCTTGATCTTAATCTTGCTTAGAATTGATAATCGTTTGCAGATCTCAGACATTTTAGAGCTAGTGTCATTAACTTTTGCTTTGCTTTTATCATACAAAATCATTTATGCCAACATTATAACCCTCCAAATCAATATAAAAAAAAAGAGTAAAAAATTTAAACTTGCATTAAGTCCTTCATACAACTGTGCCCGGAAACTTTGTGATAGTTTTGTATAATAAATATCAGCACTGCTCAAGTAAACATATTTGTTATTGCAGAAATTAATTAAATAATGAGCATTAATTTTAATAAAATATATTGATAATTTTCAATAATGACACTGTTTATTTTATAATTGTAAGAACATTTTTTTTATGATTACGTTGTAACAGAAGAATGTTAATGTTTAATAAAACCTGTCGTTACTTTCATTTTATTGCATAATTTAATGAATACATAAATTCTTTAATAGTAAAATAATTTGTTTGATTTTTAATAAGCCTGCTGTTATGTTTATATAATAAATTTGACTTATTTAAATAGATAACTGTTGCCTAATATCTATATATCCTTTATCATAAAAAAATTCATTTTGCCAAAAATTTCGCTTAATTATTAATTTGTTTTTTTTTTAATAACAATTTAGTTATAAATAGCAATAGCAAGAAACTGTGCACAAATATAATTATAATCTATTGAAAATTCTTTACGACTCAGTACGACTTAATTCCTGATAAAATATTTTAACTTATTTTAGAGTGGGGCGTAAATCTTAATTAATTTCATCAAAAAATAGTCAAATTTAAATTAAAATATAGTTTATATAGTATATTTATAAAATAAATGAAAATGCCAATATAAGGTTTGCTAACCTGATAAACAATTTATAAATTTATCTTTATTGTACCTTTTTGCAATTAAATTTATTTAAAAATGTAAGCAAATACTATTGAAGCCATATCTACTATATTTTATTACGAATTGAACTAGCTATAAAACTAGCTTGTTAGCCTTATTATTTTGGTTGCTTTCAAGCCAAAACTAATGACATTGGGGATTGTGCTAACCTTATGACGCGCAGTGTATATATATTTCTACCTATGCTTGTAGGATTTATAGGCTAAACAAATATATGGTAAATTGCTTAAATAACTTAAATTTGTTGAGCTCACAATGACATTTTAAATATAAAATTTGAATATACTCTTATGCTCAATTACGTGTCAGAGACTAAATGCAATTTCCAAGTTTTTTTTAATATCTTTAAATAATTGATTTCAACAATTTTAATCATTTAAATTGTAACAAAAATTACAAATATAATGCAATATTTTTGATGCATTTCAAAAAATAATAGTTGCGCTATAGTAAAGAGCAATGATTGAACTAAAAAAAAAAACTAAAATTGCCAAGAAATTGAAAGTGAAGTGCAACGAATGAATACAACATCATGCAATGGAAACTGTTATAAATTCAATTTGTTCCAAAGAGTATTCGATTATAGCTAATAATGAAATACAAATATTCATTTTGAGATTGTAATAAACTGTAAAAATTTACGTAATTATAGTTATAGTTTTTTTTTATAAAAGCTTTTGTCTGAATTTTATTTTGTGTATTATTTTTTTACAAAGCCAAATTGATTGACATTAAAACGATTTTCTTGTGATTTATTTGAATTCGACAGTTTAAAACCTCTAAAAAAAACACCATTTATATAAAAAAAATTGACTAAAATTTAGCTCCTACCTCGATCTGCGCTTTATCCTGCCCGCAGCACTGCTCACGCTGCAGATGCTCTCCCTATCCGAATATCCGGATACGCGGTTTTGCGTCAGATTACGCAAATTGTCGCTTGTCAACAAGGATGCCAAGTTATTTGAGTTGCCGGTGCCGACGGTTTGCGGTTGGTTTTCTGAATGAGCGCGAGTACTTTTGAAGTTGTACAAAGGGGCGCCGAACTTGAGGAAATTTTCTGTTTTCATTTTACACAAAACAGGCGAGAGTTGGCCAACATAGAAAGGGGGGGGTTGGGAAAAAACAAACTAGGTCTTAAGAGAGGCGAGTCTTGAAAACTTTTTGTTGCAAATTTGAATGGCATGCAACGTTAAGTGGGGAAAGCACTTGTGGTATGCACTTCCTTCCGCTTTGCGGTTATGTTTTAATTGTTTCTTTGTGTAGAGCGAGCACGACAGGACGATGAAACGCGTTTCAACTTTAACTGAAACGAGCGCCTACAGTAGTCAAAGCTTTTATAGACTCGGTTTTTTTTTGTTCAATACACAAACCGTCGACATGACGGCAGGCAACAATCAACATCATGTAAATGTCTAAGGGGTGTGTTTACTACTATACCAAATGTACATAATGTACATATGTATGTATGTATATATATGTGCATAAGTATATATAGTTTAGTGTGCTTTTAATGTGTTTGGTGCCATGACGTGCCCAGCCAGAAATTCCACAGCATAATGTTTAACATTTTGTGTTATTTTTTTGCAGACGATTTGCCAATGCAATTGTTAAGTCATGGGCGTACGCTCTAGGGGGCTAGCTAAATTCTATAATATCAGACGCCACTGGGGCACAATTTGGCGGTGCGTCTGTTTGATCGATAGCTCAAATAGTCGACGTTTTGTCGCCATCAATGTATTGAAAGCACGCCAATATTTGAGTACATATATATATACATATATCTACACAGATAACCCCCCCTGACTTGGTTGTTCAACTCGCTAGAAATGAGGCCAAAAAGCTAAAAAAAAAAAAAAAAGCAAATGCATATTTTTGGTGTATTTATAAATATCCGTAAGTTGCCATTGACAGTTGCACTGGGCGCCAAACTGTTTTTTATATTGTATAATCAACATATTGACAGACCTGTTAAAGCCAATTGGTTGCCAAAGGCTCACAAATTAATGCCTTCAACTTGGTTTTTGTTTATGTTTATGACTTGCATTGTTAAGCCAAAAATAAATGATGGCAAAACTCATAAAAGCCGCTCAACAAGGTCAAATGGTCATATTAACTTGGTTGATAAGAAACTGAACTTTGAAGCTAAAGAAAAACTGAGAAAAGTATGTTTATTAGTTAAGAAATTAACATAAAAAATATAGCTGTATTCGGTATTAAGATATAGGTATTATATTCTTGTAAAATGTGTTTTTCTATATAAAAACACAAGTCTCCATGTAAAATAGTTTTTTTTTTGTATAAAAACACAAGTCTCGATTGATTAATTGACTGTTTGGTATATTATGATATATAATTAAATTTTTAAAATTGTTTCAAATACATTTTTCAATCGATAATTTTTTTTAAATATAGTTGTTCAAATTTCAACGATTTTTGTCAACTTTTATTGAGCAAATCTGAACTATGACTTGATGAAAACAGTTTTTTATACACCAAATAAATTCTTAACTATTTATGACAGCTATTATATAATATTATACTGAGGAATCTGTGGAAATTGAAAATGACAGATAAACATACTTATAAGCAGTCTTATATCGAATTGAATTTTGTTGCTGATTAAATATAAATAAATGTCTGTATAATAAAAAAGGTCTGATATGTTTAATAAGATTTTTTGAAAGTATATTATTTGAAAAAAAAATATACATATGAACATTTATAACGCTTTTTTTTCAAGTTATTAAATAAATAAATAAAGCTTAATCTAACATAAAAATATGTAGATTAGATGAATTAAATTTAATTAAGTAACCTGCCCTGTTTTAGTTATAAGTGCTGACTGTACTGAAAAATAAATAATTATAAAAAAAAGAAAATAGTACTGGACAATAAATAATTTTAAAAAAAATAGATAAATAAATAAATACATTTAATAAAGTATTCAATAATTACACTGTTCAATCAATTTATATACGTTTTAATTATTTTTAATTTTATTATTAACTATTTAATTTTCAGATGACCCCCAAAATCTGGAGTTATGGCCAAAAACGTTTTCGAGGCACTTTTTCCACTTAACAGGTAATAAAAGTATTTGTAGCAAACGTATAAAACTTGTCCATACAGCACATGAACGTTGATAAAACGACCTTTAAAATAATAATAATAATAATAATAAAAATTAATAATAAAATATTAATTAATAATATATATATCAATACCAAATATTTAGTATTGCTCAAGATAAAGGCCTGCCAATCTAACTTTTTTTGAAGCTCATTACATTTTTTTAACTTTGATTGCCATTCAGCCAAAAAGTTTCCTTCGCACCAATTTTTTTCAATTTTTTTAACCAGTCTCCAATCAATTCTGTGTACAACAAAGTTTATTTTAACTGAATTAGTTAAAAATTAACAAATTTGTGATTAAATACATATAGAACAAATTTAAGTCTAGCGTGTTATTATAATAGCACTTTCCGGAGAACAATAATAGGTAGTGCTGAAACTATATTTTTTTATCGTAAGCATAAGCTTATATTATTATAATTATATTGTATATTATTAATAATTTTTATTGTACTGCAACCTACGAGATGTATTGTACTCTCTTCTAGGCCTAAAGCTGGCCATATCAGCTGATGATTTTCACCAACGAGGCATAATTACCAAGAAATTAATTTCTACTACTAATTTATCCCCGAGTATTTAAAGAAGTTAGCTTTTAGAATATTCTGCTGGCAACTTGAGTTATTTAGGTTAATTTAAGTATCCTATCAGATAAGTTCCTTAATTCTCCTCTAATTGTAGAATTTGCTCGTCTAAGTTTTTAGGTTTTTTTAGAATGAAATTGTGCTTCCTAAAACCGGGTGTATGTATCAAGCTGTATTGCTTTACCAGTAATTTAAAATAAATAATAAAATACAATGACATCGCAACATATAAATATTGCAATAAATACTTAATTAATTATGCTTTATTTTTCGAATTAAGAATTTGTTTTAATGGCATAACTAACTTGGTTAGCCAATCATTTCTGTACACGCAAATACAATCCGTTTAATTGAATTTAATTCTGGCAAAGCTTTAAGAATATATTTTCAAAAATTTCAAAAATGCCAAGTGTTATTAAATTCCATAAATCCCCCTTTTTCCACCAAGTACTAAAATAATGCGCGGTAAGCACACACAATAACCACAGGGGCACACACAGACACATGTTTGAGAGCAAATCACGGACATTTAATAGCTCAAATAACTCAGGCTCAAAGCCCAGCTACCAAACCGGGTAAATGGAACCCAATGGAGACCAAGTCCAAGTGCAAGTCCAAGCCGTGCCCAGTGTATGCGCATAATCAATCAATGCAATCTCTGTTATCATGAATAATTTCCTAGAGGGCATATTTGGGGCTGTAATTGTGAAAGAGTGTGTGGAGTGAAGATACCCTTCTGCTGTTGCCTGTGTGTGTGTGTGTGTTGCTTGGCATCATTATCAGCTTCTTGCGATTTAATTACCAAGAGCACAATGCGTGGTCTAGAAAATATATATATATATAAACCCTCGGAGATAAACGCATAATGCCGTACTACCGTAGCGATGTGAAAAACTGCAATACAATTCATAAACATAAACAGTGACTAGCATGTGTGTGTGTGTGTAAGTGTTATCGATCGTGGTCAACAGCAAATGGCCCGGACTCAAGACCTGGTCAGATCCAGGCCCAGTCCAACTCCAAGTGGAAGCCCTCGGGGCGCTCTCAGCAATTTTCATTGCTGCTGCTGTTGTCGTGGCCATGGCTCTGGCTCTGACT
The DNA here is from genome assembly GCA_035043045.1 of Hirtodrosophila alboralis. NCBI lineage: Eukaryota > Metazoa > Arthropoda > Insecta > Diptera > Drosophilidae > Hirtodrosophila > Hirtodrosophila alboralis. The sequence continues at coordinate 71,286 of JAWNNH010000253.1, forward strand.
CTGACTCTGACTCTGGCTCAGATTCTGGCTCTGACTCTGAATCTGACGCTGACTCTGACTGTGGCTCTGTATATATATTGCGCTTTGATCGCTGTCGCGATCTGCTGCCTTGGCCGACTCTGTGCTGTGACTTGCTCTGATTCTGCGTTCAAGCCAAGACAACAATGTTGACGTCGCTGTTTTGCTGCAGCTATTTACAACACTGCATTCCTGCGCCGCAGTCATTCAAGAAGCCAAAGCCCAGAGTTAGAGCCAGAGTCAGAGCCAGAGCCAGAGCTCAAGCCGTAACTGAAGTCGCAGCCAGCGTTGAACTTGTTTCATGCCACTTTGGCTTATGTGTGTGCGGTTGAACGCGCGCGCTCCTTCAACAAATGCTGCCCAAGCCGCCTGCCTCATAAATGCTGTAATAAGCCCACAAAAACAACAACAAAAACATTAACAAAAGCAGCAACAACAACGAAACTCGAAACATGTTTATGAAAAGAAAGAAATTCCATTGCAAACAAAAGAGGCAAAAGCAAAGCGAACTGATCGTTCAGAGAGGCGTACGCTGCGCATGCGCACATGTAATCCAACACAGAGAGAAAGAGAGAGAGCTCCCACAGATACAGATACAAATATAAAGATACAGCTACAGCTACAGCTACAGCTATAGCTACATTTCTATATAAATTCATTTGTGCTCTTCAGACTGTTTTTATTCCATTTGTATTTGTATATTTCTGTATAAAATACAACAAGCACTTGTATGAGTTTGTATATAATTCACACTTACATTTAAGCACAGCCTTGTCACTTTCTCTTAAGAACGCTCTCTTTCCCTCTGCTATGTTAACTGCTTCTCTTTAATTATGGCTAGTTTGGCCTATAGGCATATTTATTTATTCTATGATGACTGGCCAACACCAAGTGTGCCCATTGCAAAAGTAGCACAGAATTTTCACCAATGAGTCCCAGTTAAAGGAGTCGGAGAGCACATTTTCTAAGATATATTTTACACAGCATATTTAATAAATAATAGATAAAAGCAAATATTTATTTAAATTCAGCATTAAAATTAAATATAAATTACAACATTTTTCCAGTTTGCAGCTCTGATTTGTCGCGAATACCTCAAAAACTAAGTTTAAATATAATATATTTATAGAATTATTAAATTTAAATTTTGTTTAATTTTTTAATATTTTTGTATTCAAATAGCTTATATATAGTATAATTTTTTGTTTAATTTACACTTTAAATATCAATTTTTTAAAATTTTTAACACTTCTAATGGATCAAGCACTAATCCAATAATCCACACAGATAAACAAATCAAATAACAAAATTTTTATGTATACAATTTATGAGTAAAAAATTATTTATATATTTTATTCATTAAAATTCTCAATTACTCGAAAATTAAAATTATTATTACGATTTTTTTATATTTTATTGGCAAGATGCAGCTTTCATAATGGACTATAACTATAACATAACTAAATTAACATTAAAAAACAAACACGCTTCATGGCAAGCTTAATAAATTAAAATTATAAAATAAAAATAAAGTTTACATTTGTATTTAAAAATTATAAAATAACTCATTAAATAACACAATAATAAAAATTGATAATACAAATTAATGTGTATATATTTGTGTGTCCTTTAAATGTTATTATTGTTTATATTTTTGCAATTTGGTTAATAAGGCCGTTGTTTTTTTTTATTTAATTAAAATTTATTATTTATTCAAAATTTTCCTCCTACTATTCGGCACATCTTGTACCATTATCAGGGAGTCTGTGAAAAAAAGAAAAGGAGAAATTTTTTATTATTTTTTTATGTTTAATTTTAAATAAATAAATACAACATCTTTCCAGCTTGCAGCTCTTATTTAAAAAAATCGCCAATTACTTAAAAAGTAAGTTTAAACAAAATTTTTATATTTTTTTTATATATTTATACTTTAAATACCAATTTGTTTGAATTTTGAACATTTCTACAATTTGTTTGAATTTTGAACATTTCTTAGGGATAAGTAAATATCCTAGACAAAAAAATTAAGCTTAATCAATTTATCGCTTGTCGTTGATCAAAAATATATTTACCTTCCCAGATATTTCCCATTCTACCTATTATATAATTTTTTTTAACTAAATATTCATTTAACCCTTCAAACTATTTTAAATATCAATTGGCGGTTAATTACTAATTATTTCACTTGCATAAGCCATAAATAACCAAGTTAGCAACAGCTGTAAGCTGTATATAAGTCAGATTAATTATATTACTATTTCGAAACTGTTGCAATAAACTGATCGAATATGGAAAAGACACTTCAAATTTTTCTACTCATTAGCGGTACGTGGCATTTGATGTGATATTATTGTTTTGAATTGTAATAAATTAATTAAAGTTTTGCAAATTCCACAGGACTGCTCCTGATACATTTTCCAACTAGTGAAAGTCACTTGGAATCCATATTAACGCTTAAAATGCAATTAAATCAACTCCTTACCGAATCGGGTTTAACATTAGAAGCTCTAGGACATGCGGGCGAGAGCGGTGGAGAATTGATCAAACATCTTAGCACTGCACAAGTTAATGCATTAGCGGCAATCAGAACTCTTTATAACATGATTCTCAGGAGGGAAGCTACTACAGGTCCACAGATTTATCCAGCTCAAGGAAGAACCATGCTTGACAAAGTTATAGCATCTGTGTAAAGACTGTAATATAACACATTATTTAAAATATTCAAAGCCTTAAATAAAAATATCAATTCATAATAATAGAAATGAAAAAGTACACAACTGATATATCAATTATCCTTTAAAGTTCAAACAATGATACCACGAAATCCTTTTTCTCACGGTACTTATATGATTTTTAAAAATGTAATATGCTTAAAAAAAATTAAATAAATTAACAATAATCCGTAACGGCTACGCTTTTATAAAAAAAAAAAATATAAAGCATGAAAACTGCTTTGTTAGATACAAATCAAATATTTTTTGTAGCAGAAGCGTAGCAACGCACGCCGGAAGAGCTTGTATTTTTTAATATATCAAACATATACTCAAAAAAATCAAGTATTAAGTCGAAAAAAAATTTAATTTCTTAAGCCTACTATGTTTAAACTGTTTCAGAATTTGAACAACACAAATTTAAAATTCTTCATAACATAGGTATTTGATCTAATTACAACTTACTTAAATGCAGATTAAATAACATTTTTAAATACTTTTAAGCTATCATGTAAATATTTAAATTATTGCTATTATATATATAATATATAAAATATTACTATATATGTATCTGAGTGTATTTAAGTACTTGTTTAATCAATATTATATAGCTATCAATTCATCGGAACAAATTCGATTGAAAGTCATATTAAGCTTATATTAACATATACTTTAAAAATGTATTAAATTGTATTTCTCTTGAATTTATGTTAATTTTTATTTTAATTAATACATTTACTATTTATTTTTATACTTGAAAATGTTATCTACATTATTTTTAAAATTTAAGCCATATTTATGTGTCAAGTTTGTTGCCTAAGTCATTAACATTTTTCTGGCTTAAGCAAAGAGTCGCATTGAAGTTAAAGAGAGAGAGAGCCCACACTCTCTCATCTCAGCGCTCGCTCTCAGAGCAGCAGCACACTCACACATGCAAGACAGTGAGTAGTAGTCCAAGGAGGCGAACTCGTTGGTCGCATGCTCAGTTGCCATTTACCTGTTGCCGTGCGCTGTAATTCGTCCAGTGTCGTAGCGGATGAAACTGAATCTTCAGGCGCCGCATTACGTTGCGTGCCTGCCTGCCGTGCGCGTGTGTGTGTAAGTGTATAGAAGTGTGTTGCTGTGTGTATTGGTGCTGTGTGTGCAAAGCAAAGGCAGCAAAAAAGATAACATAAAGCAAAGTAAAAGAGCCATAGTGAAAGATCAGCGCGCACATACATACAAAGCGAACACACACACACACATACAAGTTCAACTTGCAATGAAAATAAAGTAGAGAAAAGTTGTGTGAAATGAAATAAGTAAAAAGCAAAAGAAAAGAAATTAAAATACATACTTAAGTATATTTAAAACGGAATTTAATGAAGCTGCAAAAACTGCCAAATAATGAAAAGATATGCGATGCATAAATGAAAACTAAAGGAGTGACGTATACTATAAAAAAGGTAGCAACTGCTATTTATTAAATTGCAATTTAAATTCAGGTTTTTTACACACTCTCTCTCACTCTAGCTCTATGTTTCGCTGTCTCTCTTTGTGCTGGCTTACCTTGTTTTTGTGTGGCTTCAGCAAATGCAAAAAATATTCTTTTATTTTTATATTTTTTTATTGTGCCTGCGCTCGTTAAGTTTTAAAGAAATAATTATACAACACGGATATCCTAGACATAGGCTGGCTTTAACTGGTTAAATTATTACACATCTTGCCCACAGTGTTAGCCAGGACTGTGTGCACCAAACCAGTTGCAAAAGTTGTCACATTAAAATCACACCTTCGAAGAAATATTTATTGTTGTGTTTCTTTTTCTTTATTTTTTTCGTTTTTTGATGTTGTTGTGGTTTCTACTTATACTACATGTATGCACCATTTTGCCCATAACTCGTTCGCGCTCTCACAGACACACACACACACACACACATACATGTACACCCTCTCCGGCCTGCCTGGCAATTTTGCATGCAAATTATACGTAAAGGAAGTCAGACAGCCTCAGTCTTAGCCTGGTTGCAACTGGTTGGCTGCTTGGTTAGTTGATCTGCATAGACGCCCATTATAATTTTTTCTTTTTTTTTTTTTGCTTTCATAACTGGTATATAATATATAGTATATTGGCGAAAAAGTTATAAACATTAAGTGCTAGTTAGTTGCTCATTATGTGCCATTTAAGCCCCAGCTAAGGCAACGGATATGATTATTGCCATATCATTTCATTTTATAATGCACATTTGTAATGTGACCAGCGCTTCAAACATATAATAATAATACATGCTAATCAGTACAGTGACTTTCAGTTTCAGTTTTCAATATAGTATATAAATATACAATATATATATACTGTATAGTTTCTTGTTTAACCCCTGCTGTGCTTTGAACTGTTAGACATGTGTGTGCCAAATGTTTATGCATACATATATCATTATTTTTGTGTGCCTAGGGGCTATACAATGCGGAAAACATAAAGCAACTATTTTATATATATATTTTTTTAATATATTTGCAAAGTTTTAAGGTTTATAAATGCTTAATTAGACATCTGTTAAAGCTGGCGACATTTGAATAAAGCACTTTCCTTGCCCGCAGCATTATATCCATAAAATTCCCAAATAAAGTTTCCTGTTTTTTTTTCTGCCATAAAACAAAAGACTTAAGCGACAAACTTGAACGGCCTCTCAAAAAATATCATAGACCAAATGTTTTTTTTGCCCGCCTGTCGCAGCCATTTTATGCATTTACAAACAATTTAAAGTATTTTTTTCATATACGAAAAAATGTCAACATATGCGCATTGCAATGACAAGCCAACAGCCGGCCAGCAGGCCACTTTAGTCCACAACACACCACACCACCGCCAATCCCCTCCAATACACTCGACTCAACTACACTTCAGTTCAGTTCAGTTCAGTTCGGCTCAGTTCAGTCCCGTCCAGTCCGGTCCATTCCATTCCAGTCAGCCAATGGCCCGCAGCAGCCTCAACGCGCTGGCAATCAAAACCAAAAAGCTTTCAAGCCAAAAGCAGCCGACGACATCGTCAACGACGCCGCCACAGACATGGAAAAGCCAAGCCGCGCGTCGATTTCATGAGATTTCCAACAAAATTTTTTAAATACGATACTGTAGACAGGGTATAATAACTATGTGATCAGCATCTGATTTGGTTTTTCTTATTAAATTAAATATTTTTGTTACTTATCGTTAAAAGAAAAGATCAAAAAGTATTTATCATTCGAATATATAAAAATATATTCCATAAAGTAAATCACGTTAAATATAAAAAAAATTTCACTTTCAGCAAAGATTTAAATTGAACTAGATAATTATATTAATAGTCTAAATTATTCATTATAATTTAAACTTATATATTTTTTACAATATTTTTATTAGAAATCTTCATAACTGTGGAGAAAAAATGTTATTTTTTTATTTAAATTATTCAAGGTTTTTTCATATAAATTTTGTACATATCTTGAATATATAAAGTGAATACTTTTTGTTAAAAACTATTTTTGTGCTACGTATATATCTTCAACATATGTACATATATTTAAATTACCCATAACATGCTTTAACGATTTTCTAAAGCTTCTCACATTTATTTATTTAATTTCCAACACTTATGATTAAATATATTTTTATTTTATCTTTTTATTGGAAACTTTGGTTTTTAAAATTTATTAAAATTGAAAAATTGAAATTATACACAGTAAAATTACCTCAATAAATTATACATCGTAGTATAATAACAAATAAAAAATTTTAAAAAATCAAAATTCATTAAAATCTTCTCGTAGGTTTTCCATAAATTGCTTTCTTTTCATTTCACGTTTTCTGTGCATTTTAGTATTTTACTATTTATCACATACTCCTGATTTTCGGATTTTCCATTTTGAAGGTATACGAAAATTATCAAAACTTTTTTAACCAAAATAAAGCGTTTTATTATGGCTTAGTTCGCATTATTTGGACATAATTTTCATTAAAAAAAATCAACATTAACTAGCATTTAATATAAAACATCACAAGACAATTTTAAAGATTCTGTTTTTATATATTTTTTAAAGTTAAATATTTTTAATTACACAGAAAATTATACAATAAAATCTACATCGTAGTATGCTAAAATATTTAAAATAATTAAAAATAACAAATATATTTAAATGTTCTCGTAAAATATATTTCGTTCGTTTCTTATAAATTGCTTTCTTTTCTGTTCTCCTTTCCCTGCATATTTAAGTCGTAATTATATTTATATAATATTATATAAATAGTGAAGCGACTGATTTTACTTTAGTAATGCGATATTTCATTTTGAAATTAACCGAAAATCGTAAAAACCTTGTTAGCTATATTAAATCGATTTAATATAGCTTAATTCACATTAGTTGTATTTTTATTTGTATTTAAAAAATTTACAGTAATTAAAATGTAATAAAAACCAGGTCAAAATCATTTTTAACACTTCTGGAACATAAATTTAAGTTCAGGAAAATTATATTTTAATTTATAGCTCAATTACATAAAAACATATATTTAAGTTCAAGGAAATTTTATTTTAACTTTTAGCTAATTTCTTTAACTGTATGCGAATTTTCTTGTGGCTTGCGACAATTTTCTTGATTTTAAAAAATAATTTGCAATAAATTACAAAACAATTTAATGTCCAATAATAACTGATTATCGAATTGTTTAGTAACTATTTATATTTAATACATAAAACCTAGTTAAACTTCAGTGTATTGTATGCTTCGTTATGGATCAACTATTAAACTTTCCTTTCTTGTCTACAATTTTTGTAGTATGGCATTTATATATCTATATATATATATATATATGATTTCATAGCGCTTGCAAACGGCGCAATAAGCAATACTAAAAATGCAATGCGATGCATTTTTTTTATTTTTTATTATTATAAATATTTTTAGTTGTTGTCTGCCTTGGTCAGAGACGTAGCAGGAGATATTGCCAGGGTCTAGAGACGAAGAACAGTTTTAGTTTTGCAGCTCTCACGGCCACAAGCGACAGTTTTGTATTAGAAACGGCAACTTGTAGTTGCAGCTAGTTACAGGCTTGATGACTACCGAAAGCGGAGTGTGGCAGGCGGGGAGGGGGGAGAGTGAGCTGCAAAGGTAGCTGGAATGTTGTCGCTGCTAGTTGGCAATGTTGCCAAGTGACTGACATAGTTGTTGTTGCAATTGCTATTGGTATCTGAGTGAGAGAGAGAGAGACCTGAACTTTAAAATTTAATTTGTTTGAACAATTTATGTGTGGCATATTAGAAGAAAGAGTTTGCGTTCTAAACAAGAAAACGTCACACTATGCGGGCGTTATGGCCATGCGGGCCAACAAAAGTTAATACAGCCAGCAGCCAGCAGCCAGCCCATAGATACAAAGATACAAAGATACAGATAACCTGTTGCCTCTCAGCCATGTAGCTGTGTATGTGTCAGACAAAACGGTGCTTTACATTCGTTTTGTTTTTATTTTTTTTCAACATTTTTTTAACCAAGTTTTCTCTTCTTTCTTTCTCTTTCTCTCTGTTGCGCTTTTTTAATGAAATGTAATTTGAAAAATTGCGCGCGGCAAATTGTTGACTTGTTGCCACAGCTCGTTAGAATTTAAAATATTTTGTCTTAATTAAAATTTTGCTAGCAAAAGCAATGTGTATAGATATTTTTCTAGCTATTTCGCAGTTACATAAATATGTATGTAAGGCCAAAGTCGGGCAAAACTTTTAAATAAATTAACGCTGTCGTTTTTTTTTTTTGGTTCGTCAAGCATTTGTCGCTTTTTTTTTTGCATTTTTAGTCGACATTTTTATTGGATTAAGTTTGGCCTGGATTTAAGCGTTGTCTTGGATTAGATGCGCCATCATTCACGTACACAATTGTTGTTGTATTTTTGTTTTTGTTTTTGTCTTTTGGCTGACACACAGCATGTAATTTGCGGCAAGTTTGTCTCTTTTACTTTTTTTTTGCCTTTTGAGCTTGTTGTGATTTATTTTGTTGTGTTGGACATTACATTTTAGGTTAAGTGGCATTTATGCACATTTGAATGTTTCGCTTGTCGCTGTTTTTTTTTTTTTTTTTGGTTGAAAATTTGGGTCATAAAACAAAAGACTTAGGCAACGAACTGGTTCATCTGCCTTTACATTGGAATTTGAATTATTTCTACCAAAGCAAAACAGAGATAGAGAGAGAGTGAGAAACAGAGATAGCTAGAGAACCTTAACTATTTTCCATTGATTAATGACAGGTAATTTTCATACATTCGTCTCGGTTGTGTAGCCCAAAAGGTAGGCAAAGATTATGAAGCAAAAATACTTGGCTAAGGGCATTCGCCTCGTCTTCATGGTTCATTATATATATATATGTAAACCGAAGCTTGGTTTAATTAGTTTGGCTAAAAATTTACTTTTTGCATTTTATTTAATGAATTTGGCGTTACCAAAGTGAAATTTATATTTAAATGGTATACAAAATCATTAAAAAAAAATATACAAAAATTTAGAGCATTTTTAATACGGTTGAAATTGAATTTTCAGTCAACGAACTTTTGATGCTATATCAAGAAATATGTACCTACTCGTATTACCTTATAATAATACAAAGATTAACTGTCAAATGTTCTTTTCTTAATTAATTATATTACTGTGAGTTATTATATGTATATACCCATAAAATATCTACTTTCTATAACTATAAATTCCATAGTCAAACCAGTTTTAATCAGACTGCCTTATAATGAGCCATTCATAAGCAATCATCTACAAATGGTTGTCTTGTCTATAAATCAATCTACATAAATATTTTCAAAAAATCTGCGCCTATGCATATTTCATGAAGTTCATTTCACACATTCCAAAATCTTAGTTTTGAGCTATATTTTTTTTAGCATTCTTTTGTAGCCTCTTTAACTGTGTCAAAGTTTCGACAACTTTCAATTCAAGAATTAAATTTAGACTCTAAATTTAACAGAGTTCACTCAACCAAGTTAAACAGTTCAAATATTTAACTCATTAAATTTATTTTTAAGTAAATATTTGTGTTTAACACTCGCAGCTGTATTGCAGCTTAATTAAAGCAAATATTTAGCAAAATATACAGAAAAAATTAATTAATTGTAAAACCATATAAATATATATTTATCATATGTATATCTGTTTATTGTTTGTTTATAAGGTTTACATGAAAGCGAACTTTATTTTATATACTAGAAGGTCTAAAATATTAATTGAATGAATTTTGCTAATTCGCAAAAATCGATTTTAATATTTCATTTGAATAAAAATAAAAAAATATTTAAGTGTATTGTAAATTTAATTAAGTTACTTGCACTACTAAATCAATATAAAATAAAAATAAATAAATAAATACAAAAATGTAATATATAAAAAATATTCCCAAATATTTGATAAATAAAGTTATATCAAAAAAATATTTAAATGTGTTGTAAATTTAATTAAGTTACTTGGCCTGCAAAATAAAAATAAATAAATAAATAAATAAAATGTTTAGTATATAAAAAATGTTCCGAAATATTTGATAAATAAAGTTATCAATATAAAACAATATTTAATTAATAAATACATGAATTTATGAAATTTCTTTGCATTCAGTGTGCAAATATGGAATTTTTTATCTGATTACAATTATACAAAATATAAATAAACTTCAATAAAAGACAGCAAAACCGTCTGTATTTATATATGAAAAAATTGTTTTACTTTTGTTTAATTCAATTAACATTTGTTTCTATTAAATTTTTTATCTGATTACAATTATACAAAATATAAATAAACTTTTTAAAAAAGTGAAAAAACGTCTGTATTTATATATGAAAATAAAACAATTTTACTTTTGTTTGATTTAATTAACACTTGTTGCTATTTTTTTATGCCAGTAAATTGAAACAATTAACTTCTGGGTAAACGAGCTATATTTAAATACATTTTAGCACAAGTCGTCGCATTTAATTTGAGTTGTAATACAGAATCATGTGGTTTAACACAATAAATTTATTGCTCATTTTATTATTGCTAATTGTGCAACAGACTACAGCTCGTAAGTGCTTACAGTATTAATAATATAATTAATTAAAATATTTAAATTTTAATTTAGTAAATAGCATTTGTTTGTTACCCCAAAAGCCGGGACCATGCAGAGCGTATTTTCCACGTTGGTTTTATAATAGTTCGAAGAAAAAATGTGAAGAATTTGTTTATGGTGGCTGTCGTGGCAATGCAAATAGATTTGAAACATTAGCGGAATGTAAAAACTCTTGCAGAAATTAAACAAAATCAATATAATAAAATAAAATTGCAATAAAATAAAAATATTAAAAAAAAAAATAAATATTAAATACAACAGCAGCAGCTGCACCCACTTTTTGTTTGGCTTCAAGAAAATATTTTTGTTACTTGTTTCTCAAAAACTTGTCAGCGCCACCCACTTTCTGGCCAATACTGTATGTGTGTGTGTGTATATATATATATATATATATAAATATATGTGTGTGTATGTAGGAGTCTATTTGCTTGGGAAATATCGGGGCGGGGCGCTGACAGCATGTTGTAGCCGCAAAAGCGGCAAACTGCAACATTTTGCTAAATCAAAATTGACACTATGCAAAAAGCCAACCCACGGAGCGCAAATTGCAACACGGTAGCCACACACACACACACATACACAACACACACACACACACACACACACACACACACACACACACAGTATTTTACCTAGTTGATTGTCGGGCCAGACTGGGGCCAGGCGCTCAGCGTGCCATGCCATAGAGGCCAAAAGGTGCCCGTTGCCCCAACTTCATTGGCATGTGTGTATTGTTGTTGTTGTTGTTGTTCTAGTCGGTGTTGTTGTTTTTGTTGTTGTTGTTTTGTGGCGCCAAGTAATTTCTGTGTTAGCGTTAGATTTCAGCCATGTGCAGACAACAAACAACAACACACAAAAACAACAAGCATAGCAGAATTATTAGTTGTTGTATACACTGCACCGTGGTGCAAATATCAATATGAATTAATTGAATTAAAATCTTAATAAAAATAATGTTTTTATTTAATATATTCAGCTTGCCAAAAAAAATTCTTTACATCATTTATATCAATTTTAGTTGAATTTTGAAAAAAAATATTTTCTTAATTTTTGTATTTAGTAAATTCTTTTTGCCAAAAGCCAAAATGCAAATTGTCAATGTGAATATGTTGACAAAATTTTTTACATAATTTATATCGATTTTAGTTTAATTCTTCTTGCCAAAAGTCCAAATGCAAATATCAATATAATTTAATTGAGAAAATTCCTAACATAATTAATATCGATTTTAGTTTAATTATAAAACTAAAAGAAATACTAAATGTTTGTATTTAATATATTCAGCTTGCCAAAACGCAAAATCCAAATATCAGTGTAAATTAATTGACAAAATTATGTACATAATTTTTTTTCGATTGTAGTTAAATTCTAAAAAAAAAAAAATTCTTACTTTTTGTATTTAATAAAATCTGCTTCCTAAAAGTTAATATGCAAATATCAAAGTGTATATATTTACAAAATTCTTAACATATTTTTTTAATCAATTTATTTAATTTTGAAAAAAAATATATCTTACTTTTTGTATTTAATAAATTCCTCTTGCCAAGATTCAAAATTATTTTTTTTTTAAATTTGCGCCTTTATTTATCGTTCTTATCGATTTACGTGGGTGAGGGTAAATATCGAAAATTTGAATCTCAATCTCCGTATAGTATACAGCAACGTACATACTAAATTTACTGTCTCTAGCTCTTATAGTCTCTGATATCTAAACGTACATACAGATAGACAGGGTTAGATCGACTCGTCTATTGAGCCTGATCAAGAATATATATATAGCTTAAATGGTCGGAGATGCCTCCGTCTGCCTTTTACACACATTTATACAATGTTATGAAGTCCTTTTACCCATTTTTAATAGGTACAGGTTGAAAAAATATCCATTATTAAATATACCTTTCAAGTATTAAATTTTTTGTATTTGTTTATCTATATTTACAACTGCCCATGGGGCATTAAATTAAATATTATGATACAATAGCAGGGAATATAAGTATTAAATGATTTCGAATATTATTTCATAGCTATATACAATTTATGTGTTGTCATAAGAATGCTTTATGTTCTTGATACAATACAAAAAAATAAAAAATAAAATAAAAAAATTTATTTTATATTTAATATTTGATATTTTTTTTAATTTTATTTCAAAGATTTTAAAGACTTTTAAGCATGAAGAATTACAGCAATTATGTACTTTCTATAAAGATTTTTTCAGGCTAAGCTGTAGATAAAAGTTTTTTTAAGATTTCTTTAAATGAATCAAAGCTTAAACCCTTTTTTTTTGAAAATATATTATACCATCATATTTTCATATTCTTGAATAAAAGTTAATATTAAATTTAATTAATATATTAATATAGTGTTTATTATATTAATATGTTATTATTTAATTTCTATAATTAATATAGTAATTATTAAATATGATTAAAACAGAAACATTAAAGAATCTTATATAATATTTAGACGCAGCTCGGGTTGAACTTCATTATTTTGTTTTATCTTTAAATTTATCTGCACACAATTCTCAATATCTTGAATTTAATGCTTCGCTCCACTGTGCAATGTGAATCACACTGTTTGGCCGCACCACTGTGGCCACCACCGTGGTGACATTTGCTCATTAAACATATTAAATAATTAGTACTTGTTGTTGTCATATTTTATGTGCTAGTTGAGCTTGTTAAGCTTGTTAAGCCCGCTGAGAGGCTTGGCATCGCCACAACTTGGCCAAAGACAAGGACCAGTTTGTAATAGCCAGCTCAAGTGTTTGACCTTTAAGCTTTATATTGGAAATCTTTAAGAAAATATGAGTCTAATTGAATGGCTATTGGACTTGCCTTGGCTAAGGCTTCTAAAATAAATAAATAAAGAAAATATAATGAATTTTAATAGAGCTTAATTTATATGTGAAGTAGTTTTTCGAAATTTAAGAGGTGTACTTAACTTGAAGTGGCATTGAAAAATGCGTATAAAAGCAAGTCTTGAAAAGGTAATTTTTAGAGACATATAAAGAAAATTATATTAAATTAAAATATTTAAATAAAAACTAAAAAAAGGAATAGATTATTGATTGAATTAAATTATTTTTTATTTCCAATTTAACAACAATGAATTGTTATACCGATGTTTATATAAAATACATTATTCAATAGTCAAATTGCCATGATTTTCAATTAGTTTTAACCCTACTAAAATTGTCAATTCTATAAAAGTTTGCAAAGCAATAAATTCAGTTTTTCTTGCTTTTTATTTAATAAAAAAATTTAAATCAAATTCTGTGAAATTTCATTGAAAAATATATGAAAAGATATTGACATATATATACACAATTTCTCTAAATAGTTCGAGCTGAGATAAAATGCATATTCAAAAGACAACCAACAATATTAATAAATATAATTTTAATTTCCGCCAAGAGTAAAAGTTTTTAAAATACCTAAAAACAATACTTAATTTTTGGTTAGAATACTGCATAATATATCTTGTTGTTACAACTGACAATATAACATATGTAAATTTATGCAAATTGCTTGCTGTGTTGCCCAATGAGCCATTTGACACTTTTGTCCACACGCGGTTGAATTTGTTATTAATTATTTATTGTCCAACTATTGTAAATTATGGCAAGAAAATAACCAAAAAAAGGTATTCCAACCAAGAGTCAACTGTTGGCTGAAGTTGCTTGAAGTTGAAGATTGTGGGCCTCTGGGCCTTTTCCTTTTCTTATTCGGATACATTTGGCTGCGAACCAGTTGAGCGACATTCCATTTGAGGCGCGACAGGCGGCGTCCATTTCGGAGATGCTAAGATTAATCAGCTGCCATAAGCCAAATGACAAGACATATATATTTTTTTTTTTAAATAATTTTTTTTTTTTCTTATTATTTTTTGGACTTGTTGGCTCAGTGGCTTAGTGTTGTTGTTGTTGCCTTTCAAAATGCCTGGCCTGGCCTGGCCTAGTGTTATTATTGTTATTATGTTTATTTATGGCATTGCTAGAAGAAAAAAAAATTAATTTCAAATTTGATTACAATAAAAATAAAGCCACACACAAACGCACACACACACCTCTCAGACTTGAGACCTCAGACCCAAGATCGAGCCACTTGTAAGCAGCATTTGATTTACGCGTCCCAAAGTGTGTGCTCCAAGAGCTAAAACACAATTCCCGCATCTTTTATAGGTGTGTGTGTGTGTTAAGTGCGTATGTGTGTGTGTACCGTGACGGCCCAACCCCAAAAATGCCAAACAAAACTGAGAAAACATTTAACCATAGCATCCCAAAAAAAAATTTCATTTAAATTTATTGTTTTCTACTAAGATAGTTTATACATAAATAATTAAGCAAATTATGCAATGCTGTTTAAAAAAAAAAAAACAAATATTATAACAAAATAGCAGGAACGTCAAATAATAATTATGTGTTCAAATAAAACAAAGCTGAAAAAAATTATCTAGATGAGTAAAATCTTGGATATACTAATTGAAGATGCAGTATTCTGGAAACAGATCTTAATAAAAAAAAATAAAATAAATTAAAATTATTATTAAATTTTTATTAAAAAAAAGTCAGAAATAAAAATTATTATTCAATTTTTATAATAAAAATCAATAATAATAATTAATTTTCAATTTTTAATATAAGAATTGACAAATAAAAATTTAATGTAAATATTTTTGGAAGCAGTATCCTGTTGAACCAGTTGATCCCTTAAGGACATGCTGTGTTTCATATGAGAAGTATTAAGGCACACATCCTAAATGTTTTTAAATTTTGGTAATACAGCAGCTGATTCTAAACATATTTACATTCAATTATTTTTCAATTTTTATTATAAAAATTGACAAATAAAAATTGAAAAATAATTCTTATTTTTATTATAAAATTAAAAAATAATTTTTTTCGTCTGATTTTTATAATAAAAATTGAATAAAAATTTTTTTTTTTTATTTAGATCAAATATATGATGTATTTTTTAATCTTTTCATAAAAATCAACAAATTATTTTTATTTTATAATTTTTTTTTATTTTATTATAAGCATTTTTATTGTAAAAATTAAAAATAATATATTTTTCTGATTTCTATAATAAAAATTAAATAATTATAAGCGTTAATTTTGATTTTTATTATGAAAATTAAAAATAATTTTTTTTTTCTTATTTCTACACTAAAAATTTAATAAGAATTTTTATTTTTATTTTTTTTTATTTGAATCAAATATAAGATTTATTTCTTCAACTTTTCATAAAAATCAACAAATAATTTTTATTTAATAATTTTTTTATTGTTTATTTCTCCTGTTCTATTTGCCGAATTGGGTTGTTTTCAACATATAATTTAGGGTCTTAGGTTACAACACAGAGCCAAGTTGCAGATGGCCACAAACTAACATTAGAACAGCCCACGCCTTGTCTTATGATTAAAGTTTTCAATGTTTCAAACTGGTTTTATGCCAAAAAAAAGAAAAAATAAAAAAAGAAAAATAAAGTCTTAAAGCCAATGAATGAAGCTTGAAGTCGGAGTCGAAGCCGGACGCCGTGTGGCTCAATAATCGTTGATGGCACTGAAAATATGACAGCATACGTGTGTCCACAAATAAAAAAAAAAATATATAAGAAAAAAAAAATAGAAACAGTTAAAAATCAAGCCAACAATTGTTAGCTATGTGGGCGTTGCTGCTTATTAATTATTAAATTGTGAACAAATACTAGCTTGATTTGTTGTTAGCTATAAATACAAGTGGCGCCGCATTTCAATGGCTAATCATATTGGCTAAATCTTTGTTGTCTGGCGAGTGGGCTTAAAGAAATTTTGTATGATTATTTTTTTTTTTTGACATAACTGCCGCACAAATTGGCTAAAGTTTAGTATTTGAATTTTTCTTAAAGGTCAAATGTGCTGCCTTCAAGGTGTGTCAACATAAATACTTGCATATATATATGCACATTTATTGTATATACGTATATCTCTAATAATTGCCACCTGGAATCGAAAGAAACCTACTTCAAACTGCCCACACAGACGGCACAAAGTCCACAATCTAATGGTCATTCAAGCCTAAAAGAGTTGCCAGGCATTGGCAAAACGGTAATTTATATAAATTTTCATTTATTTTACTTTTGCGTTGACCCAAATACCATTTGCTCGATTGCTCATCCATCCACAGAGAGTTAGATACAAAAGTAATCCATATGAAAGCCATATGAATGCAATGTGAAACTTTAAGCACTTGATTTTTATATTCATGTGTGTTCAACACTTTTATAACTATTAGTTTACCTTGGCTTTAACACAATCTTTGCCTGCTTAACCATCCAGTTTAGTACTAAATGTTGAAGTGCCTCAACTCAACTGGCAACATTCCAAGAATCGGTGTTATCATTGCGGTTAAGATACATTTCTTAAAAGCTTAGGTGTGCCTTGGATGGTTGTTCCATTTGTAGTATCAGGGATTAGAGGGAAAAATTATGGCAATAAGTTTTATCTAAATTACATGACAGTTGATCAAATGCAATAAAATACTAAGACATTTTATAATTTAATATATTTTATAAGATTTTATATTATTATTATAATATTTTATATTTATTTTATATACTTTATAATCTCTGAGTCGATGCTCACATATCAGAACCTTCAGTAATTAGAATTTTCAGAAATTAGATTTAAGGTTTGTAATACTTTTAATTAGGTTTTTACTGTATACAAATCGAATTTTATTGTTAACAGGAAAAAATATGTTTAATGTAATTGAAGTGCATTTTTATACATATTATGTTTTGTTGCATTTATTTTTACCTTAATGTATAAATATATTTTTAAATAAAAAAAGAACTTTTAATATGTATTGCACTTTATTGGTTTCTTTTGTTTTCTTGTTTTCATAATTGAAATTAAAAAAAAAAGAATTTTATTGTAACTTTTTGGGTCAAATTTAATCCATTATTTTATTTATATAAAAAATAAAACGAAATTTTGAAAAATTAGAATTACCTTAAGAACAAACTGGTTCTAATGTGTGAGACGTTCACAAATTAGAACCACTTTGTTTTTAAGGTAATTCTATTTTTTCAAAAATAGTAGAGTATAGTATAGTATTAAGATAATGTGTTATATTAATTTAAAACACAGCAAAAATAGCAAAAATATTATTTTATCTGGTCTATCTAAAAGCAAAGTAATTAGTTATTCTATTTTTATCATAAAAATCACGTTTTAATATTTATAATACAAATATAATTTTAATTTGATTAATAAAAATGAGTTCCCTTTAAAACAGATAATAGAATTATGTATATGAAAAAATAGGATATTAAATGAAAAACTAAATATAATATAACACACTTTGAATATCAGATGAGAAACTAGAAAAATGTAACACAAAAAATTTTGGTGACCTGAACTTTTGATGATTTGCGATTTAAAAGTTTTCTCATTTATTTTTTAAATTTATTTTTCTTTTTTAATGACTTTCAACTATTATAATTAAAAATATTTTTAGCACACCACTTAGGAACTATTTGTGTTTCAGTTAGTGAATAAGAATAGCAGATAAATCAATTGTTGTGAATTTTTTATTTTTTTAATAACTACTAAATTAAAGTTGTTGATGAATATAAATTAAATTAGCTTCTACATATATTTATGTTTCATTTTTGGTAGCAATTATTAACAATGCATATAAACTGCATTTTTTAAGAGAAAGACAATTAAAGCAAATATAAGAAAACAATACTGAATTAAAACTCAAGATTAGGTCCATGGAAACATTAAAAAAGGATCTTAGATTCATTATAATCAACTATATAAATAATAGGTTATTTTTCTCTTGATATCTTTACAGACTTCTGCCTTTAAGCGAAGACCGCTACATATAATACAATAATACAACACCCAAAAAAAAAACAAAAGAATATAAAAAATGTCGCACAAGACGAGCACACGACGCTCCACAGATCTGGAGTGTCCACTGGCATCGCTGGGCCGGAACAGCAATGCGGTACGGGATCAATTGGCGGCGGCGCATTATCATCATCCGCATCCACTGAGCTCCAGTCCACTAGATCCGCAGGCCTATAAAATGTCACGAAAATCGCCAAATCATAGTCTTAATGTTGCCGACACCGTGCCCAACGTGGAGCTCTATCCACTTGCGTCACGCAGCTCCACGCCGCACAGCGAACAGCAGACACCATCGACAGCGGCGGCTGTGGCGACCACGGCCGCAGTACTCCATATGGTGCAACAAAAAGCGGCCACATTTGAGCTGCGTGGCCGGCACACGCGGCATGATCAGTCCAACTATGTGGCACACTCTACCGCCTCTGTAGGCCGGCATGCGCAGTCAAAAAAATCCGCCGAGTTGCAAACATTGCCGGCACCGGCGACCAGAACGACAGCTCCAGTGCCGCAGCCACGAAATTTTCTTACCCTGGACTGGCTGCATGGCAACAGCGCCGATACCGAGGATTCCAGCGACAATAATGCAGGTGGCGCCGCCGCCAGTGGCAGAAGGAGAGCTCAAGCCCAAGGCGGCAGATGCAGTGTGCCCACTGTGCTGGGCAATGGCAGCAGTGCACAGTATCTGCTGGACAAGAAGATGGAGTCACTGTATCTGGGCAATGCTTTGCGTGCTCTACCTTTGGGCGCTGAAGCTAGCCAATACCAGAATGAACGTTATTATCTGGAGGACTACAGCAGCGGCAGTGGCAATGAACGACTTCCGGGTGAGTTTAATACAAGTTAATACAATAAAGGATGCTCTTATAGAATAATAAAAAATAAATAAAGAATAAGCAAATTGAAAAACATTGAATCAAGATGACTGAAAATTCAATGTTAAACAATTATATAGTTTTGAAATGCATATTTCATTTCATTATACACTTTGTTGTAAAAGTAATTCCAATTGCTGAAATATTCTAATTTCGGGACATTTATTTGTATATAAATAAAAAAAAAATTGGAGAAAATATACTTCAAAAAGCTACAATAAAACTATTTTTGTTAAGTTAACTCTATTAATAAAAACAAAAAATAAATAAAAGGTAGTAATACAGGGCAATAAATATTATTTGTTATTTTTTTTAATTAAAAAAAATATGTATACATTAAATCAAAAATAGATGCAACTAAATTAAACATAGGTTTCACTCCAATTAAATAAATAAAGAAATATATTTTTTCACTTAAAAATAAAAGATTGTTTCATATTTAGTGAAAAACTAAAGATAAATACGATAATGTTTGAAGTAATGTATTACAAACTTTAATTCTAATTGCTGTAAATTCTAACTACTGAAGATTCTAACTTGTGAGCGTCAACTGTAGTTGATATTAAAATTAGTGATAGTGTTAAATGATTTATAATTATTATAACAATGTAAAAATGTGTCAGCATAGTTATTTTTAATAGCAACTTAATTTCATTAGCATTTATAATTAATTTTTAATTATTTATCAGAAAGTATTGTATTAAACCAGTAATTGTTATGATGCAATTATGATACACATTTATATTCATATTTATGACAAGATTTATCTTAATACATTAATGATTAATTAATTAATGTGTAAAATGTGTATTAATAAATTAATGATCGCTTAGACTTAAATTTCTTTATGCTAGCTTATATATAATTATTATTTAAAAGTAATAATATTTGCCGTTTAACTTATACTTTATGCTAGCTTATATTTATTTATTATTATTAAGTAATTATATTTTAATTTATATTGCTAACGTTTGTAATTGCCATTATTACTTCTTTATAATTATTTGATTTTAAGTAAAACATTATTTGCATTTAATAATCAAATTTTTCTCTTAACTAGAACGTTTACATCATCCGCGCAACTCGAGTCCCAGTGAGACAAGCGGATCGGATCGCTATTTATTGAATCGCAGCACCAATTCGCCCGCCAATGCCTTCCAGTTGGACCATCATCACACCAAAGTGCAAAGCCTATCCGATGGTCTGTGCAATATGGGTCGCTTTTCGCCTAGTTTAGATCAGGGTTATGCAACGCTCGTATCGCCATCGCCCACTGGACATCATCCTAGTAGCACTGCAGGAATGTTGGTGACTAGCAACAATAAGAATACCAACGCCAGTGTGGTTGGCGGTGGTGTTATTGCCAGCAGTACGCCGGCAACGACGCCGCGGCGTGGTTTGGCCAACAACAATGGCACTGTAACTGGCACAGCCATTGGTCCGCCGCCCTGGAATCGTAAGGGTCCTTATCGCTGTGGACCCTACTTTGAACGCCTGGCCGATGAGGCCATTGTGCGCATCTTCAGCTGGTTGGATTCTTGTGAATTGTGCAATGTGGCACGCGTCTGTCGGCGTTTCGAGCAGCTCGCCTGGCGGCCGGTGCTTTGGAAGTGCATAACACTGCGCGGCGAACATCTGAATGGGGACAAAACGCTGAAGATGATCTTTCGGCAGCTGTGCGGACAGAGCTGCAATGGCGCCTGCCCGGAGGTGGAACGTGTCATGCTCGCTGATGGATGTCGCATCTCTGACAAAGGTCTGCAGCTGCTAACGCGTCGCTGTCCAGAGCTGACGCATTTGCAACTGCAGACATGTGTGGGTGTGTCCAATCAAGCGCTGGTCGAGGCTCTGACCAAGTGCAGCAATCTACAACATCTGGATGTGACGGGTAAGTTGGCAATCATATAATTTTATTAGAAATATATATACTTACCTTGCTATATACAGGCTGCAGTCAAGTGAGCAGCATTAGTCCCAATCCGCATATGGAGCCGCCGCGTCGTTTGCTGCTGCAATATCTGGATCTAACCGATTGCATGGCTATCGATGATATGGGCCTAAAGATTGTGGTCAAAAATTGTCCACAACTGGTGTATTTGTATCTGAGACGCTGCATACAAATTACAGGTGAGCAATATATATAATAATTATCGCTACTAGTATATACTTAAATTTTATAAATTGCATTTGCAGATGCGGGTCTAAAGTTCGTGCCCAGCTTTTGTGTGTCGCTTAAGGAGCTGAGCGTCTCCGATTGCATTAATATTACCGACTTTGGCCTCTACGAGCTGGCCAAGTTGGGCGCTGCCCTGCGTTATCTTTCAGTGGCCAAATGCGAGCGTGTATCCGATGCGGGCCTAAAGGTTATTGCGCGACGCTGCTATAAGCTGCGATATTTGAATGCGCGCGGCTGCGAGGCAGTTAGTGACGATTCCATCACAGTCCTTGCACGATCATGTCCTCGGCTACGTGCCCTGGACATTGGCAAGTGCGATGTAAGCGATGCCGGTCTGCGTGCACTCGCCGAAAGCTGTCCAAATCTTAAGAAGCTCAGCCTACGTAATTGTGATATGATAACGGATCGTGGCGTACAATGCATAGCGTATTATTGTCGCGGTCTGCAGCAGCTCAACATACAGGATTGCCAGATATCCATCGAAGGCTATAGAGCGGTCAAAAAGTACTGCAAGCGCTGCATCATCGAGCACACAAATCCGGGCTTCTGTTGACGGAGCAAATTCAGCTGGAGCGTTAAAGCAAAGAGGCAGGCCATATGAGCAAAGATGTTCTAAACAATAAATACACACACATACACACAAAATGTTAGTTGTTAATTGCTAGTTTTAGTTGTTATATTGTAAATACTTACTTAGCCAGCCTTGTATATATTATTATTGCATAAATGGATTATTATAGGCTATAGAGCATTTGCTAGTATTTAAGTAGTGCGCCTTTTAGACTAATTATTGCATAATAAATTATTACATATAACCCCAGAGAACTCAATCCAGATAGTGATACATGCTTGGCATCAATTTGGAAATATTCTTCAATATATATGGAGGACGCACATGCATCTTTTTCCGACGATTACTCTTTTTATTCTGCATTCCAATGGTGGCTTTAACCTCGGGCTTTGGTCTTGTTTGCTCCAGCCAGTTCATGCGAAGCAGAAATGGTTTAATATGCATTTTGGCGGCATTGGTACTCTGTACATACTGAATTATCGAGTGCAAATCGTGTACATCGCTTATGACAGACATAATTTTGTTATTTATATGTTTTATTGCTCGCTTATTGTGGAAGATACTGCCATATATGCGAGGCATGTCCTTTCCATGCCAAAGCCGTTGCCATTCACTTTCGGGATCTGTGCCATCATAGTTCTGCAGCTGCTCCGATAGTTCCATTAATCTGATGCGATCCAATAGCGTATAGGTGGGTAGCTGCGTTCGCATTTTCACCAGCTGCTGCATTTGTTCGGCCGTCAGTTTGTAATTATTCGAACGCAAGAGTTGGTCCAGCTGCTTGCGCAGAAGTTCTGTCATTTCCATTTTCTTTTGAAATGCGCGACCGCCATGAATAAGATTGAGCTGCATTTCCGTGTGCTTGACCATGAGATGATGTATCTTGTGGTATAAGTGCTTAACATCATGCTGATCGCTTAGATTCTTCTTGACAAGCCGCTCGTATTTTATTTGCCATTTCTCTTTCGTTGGCTTGACCATTTTTTTAAATTTTGAATAAAATAAATCTTTTTACAAATGTCTATTTGAAATTCAAATTTGAGATAATTTTAATCAATTTGTTTGCTATCGACCGTCCACCACAATTTAATGTCAACTGGAATATCAAACACGCTCAATAATCGAACTTCTACAAAACACTCTGCATACAGGTAAATTGAATCCTTATAACAAATTTATAATAAATGATCCTATCCACAAGACATTAAAGTCTTTGGCAAAACTCAAATCAAATTAATTAAATACGATAGTTAGAAGCGGTTAGCACTTTGCTATAAATCGTAGTGCTGCCCATCGCTATAAAAACAGCTGTTGACCATACTATGTGCACCGAAAGCAGAGTTGAGTAAGTTCAGCTGTTCATTTTATGAACTGCGTCTAGCATACAAGAAATACAAAATTTGTTATTATTTATGAATAAAAGAAAATTAATTTAATACATTACAAACTTTGTTTTGTGCAGTATATTACGAGTAACGATTATTCTAAAAATTGGAGAAACTTTTTTAATTATGACTATCTAAATAGGTTCAGCCGCTCATTTAAATAGTTCGTTCAATTGAACTTGCTCTGAGCAAAACGACACATCTCTAAATAATTGTATTTGTAGGTTAGATACGTTGTATAATGACAAGCACGTAAAATTGTTTAAATAAACTATTAAATGTGCGGCAAAATTCATGTACGAATATTAACGACAATCTAGTGCAACCTTGATAGATATGGCCAAGTATATAGCTCAAATTATTGTGCTGGGCGGACAAGCAATAGGACGCGCTTTCGCCAAGGCGCTGAAACAGGAGATTGCCGCATCACAGGAGGCGGCCAAACGTGCCGGTGGAGGCAGACAGGGTGATAGGATTGCCGAGTCTAATTTGCGTACAGGTAAGTCCTGCAATGGAATTAAAAACCTGTAGACATCAGTAACGTGATAATAATGTGGTTTGCAGGCATGACACTGGAGGAGGCCAAGCAAATCCTAAACATTGAGGATCTGAAGAATGTGGATAGCATAGTCAAGAATTACGAGCACCTGTTCAATGTGAACGATCGGGCTAAAGGTGGATCATTTTATTTACAATCGAAAGTCTTTCGTGCCAAGGAGCGACTGGATCAGGAATTGCAACGACAAGATCAACATCAAAAATCGAAAGACGAGCAGCCGGCAGAGGATGCGCAGAGACGTTAAAATATTTGTGTACTTTCTACCTCCAAGCGAAGCTAGCTTTAGTTTTTAATTGATTAACTAGGTCTTAAGTAGAAATGCCGCGGTATTGCGTTGCCTGTAAATAGATATTTTATAAACATAAATGTTCATTTAGCGCATTACATCAATTGGGCTATTCTTAAAATTGATTCTGGTTTGATTTACATTAGTGACACACTATTTAATCAATGTTAGATTAAATACGCTGGTCGCACAAGTAAAAAAGTGAGTTCAGTTCCAATTTGATTTAATTTCGTTATTTGAAAGGTTTCTTGCATTTAAAAAATATATTTTTATTTTGTTAGGCTTTTGTTGTGTAAAACCATCCAATGCAATGCAGCAAAATGTTATTATTTTTACGCAATCTAACGTAATTTGTTATAAGACTTGCATCAGAAATTTTAATTAACCACTGGCGCAACTTTTGTTAAAGCAAACAGCTGTTCACTTAATTAATTTTGATTTTGTTTACATACAACTGCTCAAAAAGTGTTTCTCGCTGGAGTACCCATAAAATTTTTAATAGTCAATTTGCCAGAAATATCAGCTGTTTGGTGATTAACAGCCCCGTCTTTGTGCCACATGAACTGAGCTGCGCCAAACAGCTGTTGTAGGGCAGCACTGGAAGGCGTACAATCACACAAAAAGGCAAGAAGCAGATATTTATTGCTACGCAGCTGTATTTATGTTGTTGTTAAATATACATTTCATTTGTGTACAATCAGACGTGTCAATTGTTTGTTTAATTGTGGCAGCCAAGCCAACATTAACGACGCAAAACAGCTGGCACATGCGCGAAATAACACTGAAATTCCAGCACAAAGCAAACGCTAGAAACAACCACTAGAAACGACAATTTTCCATAAAGTAGGTGGCATTCTCAGCAGCGAAATTGGAGCTCTAGCTTTTCCGAACGAGAAAACGCAGCACACAACGGTATTTGAGCAAAGGAAATTCCTCTGCTCAGTCAGTTTTCAGAGGACCTTCGACACAGGCAGCCGAAAATTCAAGTTTCGCCCGTTTAAGCAATTAGACAAGATCCAACAAGACAAAAAGTAAAGAAAAAAAAGAAATTAACTCAAGTGGTAATATACAATATTACGTTATACATAGTATAAAAGAAGCGAGACGTGTTAGAATACCAAGCGTGACAAAGTATCGATTAAACGCGACATTTTCACAGTGCAAATAATTTGGGACAGTTAGATTCAGTGCAATTCAAACAATTACAATTGATTTGGTCATTTATTGATTTTCTTTGCCTTTGGCAATTGTTCTTAACGCATTGCAGTTAATTTTTATTGTTTTTCATTATTCATCTTACAGCGTGCAAACATAATTAAAGAGTAAAAACGTAAAAAATTTACATAACTCGCTCGTAGAAAGTGAAACTACATTGGTGCAAAAGAAAAACCTATTACAAAATTCCTGCCAAGTGTAATAAAATCTAAGCGAAGGGAAGGAGACATAGTAGCAGCAGCAGCAGCAGCAGCGTTTGCAGAACACGACAAGAGAGTCAGATAAAGCAAACGAGAACGAAACACAGAGAGCAAGTGCGAGGAGAGAGAGAGAGAGTGCGACTAAAAAGCAAAAACAACCCACAAAGAAAGCGCCCCCTCCTTAAAACGTGCGCACGTTTCTGTTTCTGTGCATTCGTTGTCGTTTCGGCTTCGTCTTTTGTCTTCGTGTAGCATTCGTTTTGTGTATACACGACGACGCCAGGCTAATCCTTTCAAGCGCTGCGCAGGGAAAAGCAACACAACTAACCAGCAACAACAACAAACAGACAAAAAATAAAAAGATAATCCAAACATGTTTTCGGGTCTAACAAATCAATTCACCTCGCTGGTGGGCGCAGTCAAGGGCGGCGCTGGCGATGAGGATGTCCCAGCATCGCCTGGCGGCGAAGCCGCTGCTACTGCAGCAACATCATCAGCCGATGCGGTGGCCACAACAGCGGAACAGGATGCTGCTGCTGCCGGCGGCGAGCAGGGCCTCGAAGGCGAGGAAGGTGCCAAAAGGTAAGTCAATGTCTTAAATTCATTTTTATAAACCATCAATTTGTTCACATCGTTCCCACTTTCAATATCTTTTCATGACCGATAAGCGTTTGCTCTGTTTATCACTTGACAGCTGCCATTCAAGGCCAACTTCCGTTATCTGCCAGAAGTGCACGCTTTAAGAGTCTATAACCCATTGGCATTTCAATTCTCGTGCCCACATTCTTCTTTGTCTCTAACTGGGATCCAATAGCGTGCTCCATTCTCTTACTCCGACTCCTTAATGGCGTGTCAATTTGACCTTGCATTTTGTACCTTTTAACATTTTACCCCAATCTTTTTTCAAACTATACTATATCTCGGTCCCTTTTATTGTTTTTTGCATATTACAATGCAATTCCCATTTCGTGACTGAACATAATTGCTTTAACTGCAGGCAAATAGTTTATAAATTTGTAATACTCACACAAGCCTGAAAATGTTGATTTATTATGTGCTCCCACTATTTTAATTGTTCTAAATGGCAAATGGGCTTGCACTTTCGTTTGACTATTTACTAAATTATACCATTAATAAATGATGTCTTAATTACCTTTAAAATGGCTTGGTAACTAAGCTGTAATTTCTAAAAAAAAATATATATTTTCAATTATAATTTATTTTATTGCTGATTTACAATCGTTTTTGTTGAGGTGTTCATTCAAAAAAATAAATTGATTTTATTTCTATTTGTTCAGTGTATTTATGAACTAATTTTTTTCAAGATATTTCTTATAATATCAAAGTCAAACAAATTGTTCAGATTTTTTTGGAAATTGCACTTTTATCAGTTGTAAAAGTACTTTTAATCACTGTAATTGTGGGATCTCCAAAATTTTCATTTTAAAAATATGTTAACTGTCATATAGAATGATAAATATTCTTATCTAGTATTTTTCTGTGCATTGACTGTTTTCTCAGCTGTTAAAATTATTAAATTGTGATTATTGGAACTTGTTTTTAAAACTGAACTCAATTAGAGTACGATATTATCTCGATTTTTTAAAATATCTATATTAGGCATTTTTAAATCGAATCTTACACCACAGAACATCTGCAATTGTCCAAATTTAAATAAATGAGTTTAAATTTTGAATAAAAATTTGCATTATTTTCACATATGGCAAAGGCAATTTCTTTATGGTCAAACATATGGTCATCCGAATCTGTCAAATTTCGGACTATAGGACTTATATTTATATGTAGTCTTTACTTTAAATAAAAAGTTTTCACATAAAAACTTTTAAATTTTCGTGGTTTTACAATTAAATGTGCTAAAAATTTTAAAGTGCAATAAAAAAATTAAAAATATATTAATGAAATATAAAATATAAATATTAATTTCTTATTCATATCAACAATTAAACATATGAAATGTTTATTTAAATAGATAGTTCCTTTATTGCAAATTTTATATTGATATTTTTTATAAAAAATTAAAATATTTTCAAAGTAATATCTTTTGGAAATAATATCAATTATATCAAATATATCGATATTATCAAAGGAAAATATCATTTTAATATTTTTCAAAACAGAAAATATCGTTATGATATTATAAAGATATTCGATAGCCCTAAAATTTTATTACAGTTTGGACTTGCCTGACTTAACCATATGTTTGCTTTCTTTATGATTTTTTTTTTATTATTTTTTAATTCGTTTTTTTCTGTCAATAAAGCAACAGCGATGGCAATAAAATAAATGTAATATTATAGATAAATGCATAATTTTAAATTTTAACATTAAATTGTGTTTTGCTGTATAAATTTTTCATTATTAAATAATTAAGTGCTCAAACTGTGTCAGAACCCAATTATTTTCCATTTGATACAAACCAAATGAAAACTTAAGCCCAATTGACGGCCTGTTAATGCCATAAGTTGCTGCCTTAATCCTTTAGACAAGCGAAAGCCAAGCCAACCCATCTTTATTTATTTTATTTATTTTTTTGTTGAAGCTCCCGCCTCCTGTTGCCCACTAACACCATTAAACACCATTTTTCACTTAATTTGGCACATTAATATTTAATTGTGTGCAAGTGTATGTATTTGTGTGTGGTGTGGTGTGCTGGGCGTCAAATTCTGTGCACGTTTCGCTAACAGTCTTTGCCAGCTGCCAACAGCTGCTGCCTGCTGCCAGACTTTGAAGTGTCCCTACATTCTATATAGCACATATATAGTGACTATGCCTGTATATAACTGTTATTCCTGCTGCTTCCTTTCACTATCAACTGACATTGACAAGTTGGGGCATCGTATCGCTTCGCATCGCATCGCCTCGCATCGCGTCGCGTCTCCTCGTTGTTTCCTTTTCCGCTTTTGTTTCGCTCTTTACAAATTGCACGTGTAACATGGCTTATGCATAACCACAAAATGTTGAGTCATGCTGCCACCCACACGCGTCGTCAATTCCATTCAGCTTTCTTTTTTTTTTTTTTGCCAGTTTAGTTGAATCAAAATGAAAAAAGAAAAAATGTAAAAGAAACAAAGAAAAAAAAAAGCTGTCACCAATGTCAGAAGCATTTGCTCCATGGCAAGCAGAACAGGATTCTGGTGGTTGCTTTCCAGTTTCCAGTTGACTTTTGCTCATTTTCCGGATCGATACCAAAGAGAGCAATAAGATGAGCGAGCGAGATAGAGAGCCGCGAAGTGCCGCCGCTGCTCTCTCTCTCACTCTGTTGCGTCTGCAAAAGAACGAAAATGTGCACATGTGATTTGCCCATACCACACACCACACCATACTACACCACACCCCACCACACCACACCACAGCACATCAAAAGAGGGACGCTCCTCGTTGTTGTCCTTTTGCCAGCCTATTTAATAATTGTGCATTCCGTAAACGTGGCCTGGCATTTGAGAATCTAACGCCTCCTAAACAGCAATCAGCGCTAAATCTCTATAATTTTCATTGAATTAATTTATTTAATTTTTGGCTGCCATGCATAAATGTTGCTCATTAAACTGTCAAAAAAAAAAAATAATAATAATAAAGGAAAATTTCGTACCTAACCGCCAAGCACATTAACATACGAATTTTACCTTATTTGTATGCACAACAATTTATTAAAGCATATTAGGTACTTAGATAAATTTTTAGGAAGTTTCTTTTTCGTTATTACTTGCGAATTATACAAATTGGGAATTTTAAGGCAAAAAAAAATTATATACTCACAAATAGACTTGTTGAACTAAAATTAAATTCGTTTGTTTAGAGAAAATCGTATCAAATTAAATTAATTTTGGTAATAACTTTGTTAAAAAATATAAATGAAAAATATAAATTTTTAAATTTTTTTTAGTTTTATTAGATACAATACATAATATTACGCCTAATATAAACTATGATGTACAAGCTGCTAAGACTTTAGACGCTTTATAAGCCTAAAAATATGAAAATATATTTTTATAATTATTTTGGTATATTTTTTTTTAACCCAGAATGTTTTACATAAAAAAAATTTATATATCTGGCTTTACATTCAAAAAACATATTTTTTCGTAAAAAACCAATTTGAGTTACATACAAAAATAAATAAAATATGTTGCTTTAAATTAAAAAAAAAACTTTATTTATTTCGCCATAAATTATCTAATAATACTAACATCATTTCTGTTCTCAATCAATAAAAGCTTCAATTAAAATCTCAAGTAAATTGTGTTGATTGTATACATATATAAATATATCTATGTATATACAGTATACTTATAAATTCATGAATTAATTTGACATTTGCAATTTTAAGTCGATATTATGTTTTTGTATTAATTCACAATTGCAAATTTTTGATTTAAATATTCCAAAGCAGGCGCTTAAAATTAATGCAAAAACTGGGGCAAATGGGATTTTAAAAAAAGGATATTTGGCCCCGATTTTCGTCCTACAAAGCCTTCACCTGTTTGTGCGTTGCCAGGGCCAAAACTGTGTTGGCTTTGCCATTTGCGCGCTTTCAAGGACATTTACACTATTTGCAGTTGCTCTCTGTGACTGCCGTTGTCTATATATATATGTGTGTGTATATGTGCGAATGTCCTTGCATTTGTTGTTTATTTCCACTGCGTATTTTTGAAAGCTACAACAAAAAAGTAAAAAATAAAATGAAAACAAATCTTTTGCTTAAATTGCTTGGCAAATATAAGCTAAAAATAAAGATAGCTAGTCATGCATTTTAAATTCCCTTTGTCATGGATTATTATTAATTCATATGCTGGCAGGACAACTTTTCTACAACAATCTAGCCCGTTTATTAAGGTTTATCATCAAAGTTGAACATTGCAAATATCTATTTGCATTTGATTCAATTTAAAATTGTCTTAGATTGCTTGTCAATACCACACTCACATTATTTATATATATATTTATATATATATATACAGAAATTGAGAAGTTTACATGAATGTTAAAATGTCGAAACAATTTCATTATATTTGCATAGGTAATGTGAACATGCCCAGCAAATATTGATACTTATTTGGAATTTTTTTCTTTTTTTTTATTTACATTTTTATTATTTTCATTTGACATTCAACGCAGTTTTTTTTTCATTATTTTTATTTATTTATTTATTTTTATTCAACGCGCTTTTACATATTTCAGTAAATATTGAGAAAAAAGTTAATCTGCAACTTTATTGTGAAACTATATTTGTTCTGCTGTCAAGTTTAAATAATTTTAATTTTTTATACTGAAAGTATACAATGAATAAAATGTAATTAAAATTTATTGGGCTTAAAATAATTTTTACTCTTAAATTAATTGCTTGAAGAATGTTGCAATCTAGCTGTGTCCTTATTATTATTTTTAATAGCACTTAAATAATTTAAACAATTTAAGCAAAGGTGCGGGAGATAGTAAACAGTTTTTTATGCAAATTTTTTTATTTAAATAATTTAACATCAAATTTGTATATAAATAAATATATGTGCTATGTTCAATAAATAATTATGAATAAATAAATATGCTATTGATAAGTCTGATTACAAAGACTTAGTCTTAACCCAATCAAATTTAAACTATTTGAATATAAATGAAATATATAAATATATATTAGGAGATGAGTTTAGTCGGTTTAATCATAACAATAAATATATATTTTAAATGAGAAAAACAGCTCTAAAATATGAATAAAAATATAAAAAAAAGCTTAAAATAAAAAATATTCGGAAATCGCCCTGATTAAGTAAATCAGTTTAAAAAGGGAATAATATTTAAAAAATTCACAAATATTTGTGCAGTATTTAAAGCTATACATATGGAATTTATAGCTTATAATATTATATATATATTCTCCTTCGCATCTCTCAAAAAAAATATACATTTTAAGCTCTTCAATAAAAATGACAATTTTATACAAAAATTCAGCAAATGTTTTACATATTGTTTATTCAATACAAATAAGCATATTCAAGTATCTATTTAAACCTAACTTCGACTTGAATCTTCATATCCTACATATAACTTACAAGTATTGCCATTTTTTTTTATTTTTTGGTTACCTGAGGCAAAGTTGTGTGTGTTCGCAAACACACGGCAACACAACAATCAAATCAAAGCGATGGCCTCAAAATAAATATAAATAAATAAATAGAGTAAAAAGGCAAGACGGTGAATTTATCGTTGCTCCCAAAAGACGGTTGGCAAAGAAATAAAAATAAATATAAAATGTTTCTTCTTTTTTTTTCTTTTTGCCGAATTGAAACGCTGCCAAATCAAACGCAAAGGCCACCGACAACTTGAGGCTATTTAAATTTAAGGACGATATTAAAATTTTATGCCAGAACATTGGACAATGTCCAGGACAACGGGCGTGGGCGCTAACGACAGGTCCGGCATTTGGCATTTTGGGGCAAATTAACGTTGGTGACGACGACCGTGTAACATAGCCGGATCCGGCGTCTGGCAAACATTTTATTTTGTGTAGTATATCAAGTAGAGAGCGCAAAAAAAAATGTGTGCACAATTTGGTTTTTATTTCATTACGTTGCCGTCTGTCGTCAATTCTCACTTAATTGGCAATGCAGCAAAAATCGCCCAAAAAAGTGGGCAGAATAAATAATGAATGCGGATTAACACACCAAACTACGACTTTATATGAAATAAAAAAAAATATAATTAAGTTGTATATATGCAGATATTTCCAATCTTTTAAGCCTGCCCATCGCGTTCTCTATCCAGCTTAATTTGTCCAGTTCAGAGACTGCCAAAGACACAAGTTTTTATGTAAATTTCTGTTCAACATATACGCAACTTTATTTTTGTAATTATTTTGCATGATTAAATATTCTCATTTTGAGTATATTTATATGACATTTAATACATTTATTTATATAGTAATTAAGCTGATATATGCGACTCATAACATATATTTTACAAATATTTTAATTAACATTCTATAAAAGAAAGAAATGTGCGTGAAGCTAAAAGGTCAGAAATGTCACAATTAATTGCTGGTCTGTAAGCCTAAATAATTCAAATACCATTAAGATTTAATATATTTTATTAATGCATAGCCAAAACTCATCTATTAAGTTTAAATAAATATAAATAATAATTATATAAATATAAATAATAAATAATTAGAATATAAAAAACTTCAAAGTCAAAACAAAACTTGCTCTAGTAAATATCCCAAAATAAAAAATAATTTAAACCTAAAAAAAAAAGTTCTCTACTAATAATAATAAAAAAAAAATACAGCATTCTCATTTTGCTAGTCATTCTTGATGCCATTTATACCAATGCTCCTTACGTCGAGAGAAAAAACCGTATGTGATTTATCCTGTATCCAATGGGGCGTATGCGCATTGGCCAAATCATCAAACGTTCAATCAATTTAAAATTTTATATTTTTTTGCTTTTTCCAATTTTTATTGACAGCATGCTTTTGACCTGCTGCTGTTAGCCTACATTTCCATTGGCTAGCAAATTGTATAGCTGTATAGCCTGGCCAAATAAATTGGCGGTCAATTAAGCCGCAACAAGCAAAAAAAAAACCACAAGAACTTCAATTTGCCAGCTTTTGGCATCTGGCATTTATAGCAGACGCTAAACATAAAAGAGAATTTACCTTTATTGTCGATTTTACTGTACTTTTGTGGATACTCTAACATTAGGAGCATATAAGAAGCAGTATTTTAATATTTTTAAAATTTGAGATGAGCATAAAATTTTATTAAATCTGAAACATCAATAATTTTAATACTATTAATAAAGGTCAAGAATATTTTATGTATTAATAAAAAGGCTTGATTTAAATCAAATTTGTTTGCTTTTTTTTTTTTATATATATGTAAATGAAAAGTTTAAAAGTTTTGATGTCAAAATAATTGTAATAAAATAATCTTTACAAAAATTATGAGTATGTTCAAAAATTGTGTACACATAAATAAGGGCAATCAAAATTCGTAGCATAAAAAAAAATTATCTGTGTCTATTAATAATTTTTGGGCTTATATTTAGTTTCCAATATAATACTTTTTTTTTAACAAACGATAGATTTTTTTAACTTTTAAAATATATTATAGTATTAAACATTTTTTACGCCATTGTAAGCCATTTTTCGATTAGTCGAACATTACATTATCTAATTAAAAAATAAAAAAATACTTTGTTCGACTAAATATATAAATAAAAAATAAAAAATTAAAATAAAATAAAAAAAAATATATATTTATATATAATACTAATAAAAGCAAATATGCAAAAATACTTTTTTCGACTAAATATATAAATAAATAATAAAAAATTAAAAAAAAAAAAATCTTTATATATAAAACTAATAAAAGCAAATGTGCAATATTTTAGTGCGTAATGTTGGCATTCCGAATAAAATACTTACTTTTAGCCATTTCTTTTAATTTAGGCTCCAAGTAGAGCTTAAAAAACTCCTAGAATCATAATAAAAAAAATGTTTTGACGCCGCCTAAAATGGCTTAAAGTGTATTTTACTATAAAAAACTTTCAAGTGCTGCAACAAAATATAATAAATTGAAAAACCATTTAAACCTTATGCGGCTTAGAGTATTAAATAACGAAAGTATCAAAGTATCGATATCAAAAGTTAAACGCAATTAAATACATATGTTGGTTCAAGCATATGGACATTGTTGTAAAAAACATATGCTAACATATTCCGTTGTCTTTTATGTCTGGGAAAATAAAGATAAATGAAAAAATAGACGCACAAAAGGCAAAGTGCACACACGGAAGCGGCAAAGAGCACAGGAAACGGAAAAACAGGCAAAAGTTACGCATTTCATAAAGTTGGAAGAGACTCAAAAAAAAAAAGAATAGAAAATAAAAGAAAAAAAAACGATACAACCGGACAGGACTAAAGCAAAGCGTATCAAGACATAAATATTAACGCACGGCGGAAGTGACAGCCAAAGTAATGGCAACAAATGATGTGAAAGTAAAAAGAAAAGCAGGCACCACACCAAGGACTCACAGGATACGCCGTGTAAGCCGTAGAAGATGGGTAAATGTGTGTGCGTGTGTGTGTGTGTGCTGAGACAATGCACGCACACACATAAAAACTGTGTTATATCTCTCACTGCCAAAAAAAAATGCTACAAAGTAGCAAATTACGCCGTATCGTAAAAATGCCACGACTACGTGTTTTTTTTTGTTCTATTTGCAGGCTGAGACTAAAGGCAACTTTTTATTTATGTTTGGGTTTAAGTTAGAGAAAAGAGAAAATTTCATAAAGCTCACTTAAAAATAGAGACAAAGATGTCGATATAATTTGAGAATTTATTTAATTGTAATTTGGGTTGCTTTTTTTAGCTTTAAATATAAATAAATAATGAGAGTAAAAGATATATTTGAGAAAGATATATTTTTATATTTTAATTTAATTTTATTGTTTTGGTGTTTATTTTAGCTATTTAGTAAAATTAATAATTATAAAAATTTAGTGACTTTTTTCAAGCTTAAATGCACAGACTTGAGGTAGACGTTTTTGAATGCAAATAACTTTAATATATTTTCCCATTAGAGCTCAAAATTCAATTTATTTATTTAATTTATTTCATTTTTTTTATTTTTATTTATACCCACAATTCTTGCACAAATTGTAGCTAATTTTTAATATCTCTGTATATTGTTTATTCAACTATGCAGTTCCGTTTTCAAAACAATAATTCATTCTATGTATAATTTAGTATATTTGAGAAAGATACATAAATTATTTTTATATTTTATTTGAGTTTAATAGCTATTTATAAAAAAAAATATTAATATAAATTTTATAATTATATTTTTTATGCTTAAATAAATTCCAATCGAACACTTTTAAATTTTTCCATTAAAGCTGAAAACTGATTTGATTTCTTTTATATATTTTCTTTAAAAAAATTCTACTCAATTTATTTATATTTTATATTTTTTTATACTTTAACACATTTATTTTTATTTATGCCTAAAATTCATGGTATATGCACTTAACAATTTGTTGCTAATTTTTCATATCTCTGTATATTGTTTATTCAACTATGCAGTTTCGTTTTCGAAACAATAATTCATTCACTACATAATTTGATATAGTTGAGAAAGATACATATATATATATATATATACATATATACCAAATATAGTCCAGCTGAATTGCTAATCAAATATAAACAATTTAAAAAAAAGAATTTTGATTTTTTTCTACCTTTTTTCATATTTAGGCGTACGATTGTCACGTAAAGCCACAATGGAAATGCCCATATATTATTTTTATATTTTATTTGAGTTTAATAGCTATTTATAAAAAAAATATTAATATAAATTTTATAATTATTTTTTAAAGCTAAAAACTCAATTGATTTCTCATTTATTTTCTTTAAAACATTCTACTCAATTTATTTATGTATTCTTTAACAGATTTCCTCTTTATTTATACCCAAAATTCATGGTATATGCACTTAACAAATTGTTGCTAATTTTTCATATCTCTGTATATTGTTTATTCAACTATGCAGTTCCGTTTTCGAAACAATGCACAATGCTTATCGTTTACAATGCTCTTTCAATGCAAATGCTAGACATTGACATACAAATAATTTCAAACAAAAAAAAATCTAGAAAAATTCAGCCCCAATTGCCCAGCATTATACGATATATCCACATTCAGCCCAGTCTAACGGAATGCTTCAAAAATTAACATAAAACTCGCACGCTCTATAAAATGCCAAAATGCGTTTGATAAGCGCACAGCACTCACTAAAAATTTCAAATTATTATACAGAGCTTGGGTTTTATTTAGATATTTGGGCATTTAGGGTCTGTTGGGTTCCATTTGCATAGCGTTTTTTGTTTAATGGTTGGCTTTCAAGTACAGTTCTTAATGCTCATGTGTGCGTTGTTGGCATAGAAAGGTCAGTTTAAATGTAAAACTCACAGCCTAAAGCGTAAATGTTGGCCATTTCATTTTAGCCAGCTAATGTGTACGATTTTGCTTTTTAAAGGGAATAGCAAATGCTTTTTGATATCAAACGTAATGAGAAATGGCAGCAAAAACCTCTTAAATGTTCCAAAGTCAGACAAGTTGAAATAGGGCATGTTTGACTGAAGAAAATTGTGACTAAAATAATTTATTACTTAGAAAATGAATATTGAATAAATTTATAAATATATCTGTATATCTATATATATATAACTGTTCAAATTGATTGACTAAAGACTCAGGCCTAACGGTAGAAGCTAGAAATCAATTTGTTCAATTTTTATTGTAGCTTCCCTTTAAATTGTAGGTTGGAAAAAATGTTGTCAATTATATATAGGGAAGTGGTTAACAAATGCGTTTAAAACTATATAAAATCTGAATAAATCTATATATAAGCTGGAGCATATAAGGCGGCACAGTGGGCCACAATAATAGTGACATTATAGAATATAATTTAGTTTATTTTTCTTCCTATTTTATTTTTTGACAACGAGAGCGGGAAGTAGCAACGCACGCCGAACTGATCTAGTAATATATAAATATAAAATATAAATATAAAATAAAAATATAATATAAATAAAAAATATATAAAAAATATATAAATATAAAATAAATATGAATAAATTTCTGTTTGCATTTAAAAAAAGTTGTAAAGCATTAAAAGAGGCATCTTCGACAAACTGAACTTTCAGTTTTTAAATCTAACTTGCAACCTGATAACGATGAGATGAAATACTTATGAAAGTTGCTGATGTGATTATCTAACAGCAAAAAAATTAATTTTAATTTAATTTGTATACAGACAGAACGATAATGGTACATAATTTAGGAGAATAATTTTAAATAAATAAAAAAACATTTGCTCATAATAATGTAACAAATTGCAAGAGGAAAATTTTTAATAAATAATAATTTATTAAAAACAAATTATTTACACAGAATAACTTTAAATAAATAAAAAACATTTCCCTCCTGATAATGTTACAAATTACAAGAGGAAAACTTTTAATAAATAATAAGTTATTAGAAATAAATTCCGACTCGTCTTATTTACACATATGCAAAAAATATACTTAAACAGGAAAGATCAAATTTTTTTAAAAGATTTTTTTTTTGATTCTGCGGGATATTTTGAATAAATTAATTTTACATACCATAATATATACCAAGTTTAATTGAAGTAGAAACACTTTATCTTGTGGTTTGATGAAAACATGTTTTTTATATTTTATTTTGTTAGCTGTTTAAATTTCAGCTACACTTTTGTTTTACTTTATATAATTTGCTCAAATTTGATCAAAATTGCAACGCTATAAATCGAATAGTAATAGTTAATAAATTGTTTATAATTGTTTGATCAATTATATTAGACATACCTATTATATTCTTATTTTTTCGACTTGTTAACTTACTCGCAGAAAATGTTTAAGCTGCCCGGCGTATACGCAATTTTTTTGTTGCGCAATCTTTTTGTGCCTGGCCCTCTTTGTTTTTAGCCCTAACATAATGCAATTCTGTGGCCACAACAACTGCGCATCGTCTATTGATGCTGCAAATGCGTTTATGGCTGGAATGAAAAACACGGCTAATTCAATTTCAGTTTCAGGCAAAGGAAAAAGGACCAAAGTCTGTGTTGAACTCCCTGCTATAGGGCTACTACTATTCCTGCTCCTGTTTTTACTGTTAGTGCCGTCACGTCGTTTGCAATTCCCTGTCGCTAACGTGCTCAATTAATTCTATCAACAAAAACAGTCAGCCAGTTGTGGAACAGGGTAGAAAACACCTTCGGGCCATGTCGTCCTGTTCAGCTCCTGCCAACACACACAATTTGCAATTTAAAATATCCGCGGAATACATCGCAATTCGCTGTGGGTGTGCACATTTCCTCGTTTTGCTGTTAGATCTTAACTCTTTTTTTTACTTTTTCTTTAACTTTTGGTCCTTTCTTGACTCTCTTTCTCGTCTCTAATCTAATTGTTATGTTTTCGATATTTTTTGGCGACCTTTTTGTGTGTGGTTCACATAACTTTTAATGACCGCTGTTTCTGTATCCTTTTGCTATTTGATGATAATTAAATTTTATTTTAGATTGCAGAAAATGCTAGAAAAAACCTTAGAATGAAACAATTTTTTATTTTATTATAAATATTTGAGCTATGAAATTAAACACATTTTTGAATAAAACTATAGTTGATTTAATCGCTGTATTACTTGATGTATTTAAATAATATTTAATTTAATTTAATTTTAAATTTAAACTCCATTTAATCAATTAATATCCGGCTAAATCTTAAGTCTAAAAAAATGATTTAAATATTAGCTTATTTATTTTTCTTATTATACATTTAATATGTAGCTAAAAATTGAGTTCTAATTCAAGTTTATTTAATTTTAAATTTAACCTACATTTAAATACGTAATCAATTAATATCCGGCTAAATCTTATGTCTAAAAAAATGATTTAAATATTAGCTTATTTATTTTTCTTATTAAACATTTGATATGTAGCTATAAACTGAATTAAAATTCAAGTTTATTTAATTGTAAAATTAAACTCCATTTAAATACTTTATCAAATAACATTCGGCTAAATCTTAAGCCTAAAAAAATGATTTAAATATTAGCTTTCCAATTTTTCCCTACAAAACATTTGATTAGTAGCTAAAAACTAAATATAAAATTCAAGTTCCCCTCTTTTATATTTATCTTAGAGCCGTCAAATCTGTTGTATACCCTAAGACTTTATACTCTTTTTATGTCAACTACCAAACTATAGCTTCCTAACTGACAAGCTACTGAATAATAGCTGCTAAACTCTTGCTTTGGCTTCTTTATTTTAGTACACTTGACAGGCAATCAGCAAGTTTCACAAACATTGTGCATATTTTCAGCCAGAACTTATTAAATTTTCATGCGAACTGAAATGCTTAAGGGCATTTTCATGTGCCAGACCCAAAACGAGATCTTACTTTGACCTTTGACTTTATTCTAAAAATAGCTGCCACAAATTGATGGAGTTGGGAAACTGGGGGAGTTGGGGAGTTGGGAGTTGTGCGGCGGCGTCTTAACCATCAAAAGCCACCAAACATTTAATGGCCAGTACAATTTCCGCCCCGTGCAACATCCTGCTGGCTTATGACAGACGTGGGTGCTATTTAAGTTGCCAAGCCAAGCGCCTAATGTTTCCCTTTCAACATTGGTCTTAACTTTATGCTAGGCCATCAGGAATGTGACAAAATGTTTACAAGAATTACAAAAAAACATTTATCATTCGCTTAATAGTTTATTCGAATTTTATCAAATTAAATAAATAAATAAATAGAACTTTTATTTAATACTTGCAAATGTAATTATTTTTATAGTTTTTTTTTTTGGAAGCTTCGAAATTTAAATGTCATATTTTTAATTGAATATTTTATTTTAATGTAAATTTTTTAATTGACAATTTGCATAAATTAATAAATTAATAAACATGAATTTTTGGCATGAAAAGGCAACTGATAAATATTTTTATTATTTATTTATTTTATATTTTTTATTTTATTTAATTCTTGCAAATGTAATTGATTTTATTGTTTTTTTTTTAACCTTTAAAATTTAATGTAAAATTTTTCATTGACAATTTTATTTTAATGTCAAATTTGTAATTGACAATTTGCATAAATGAATAAATTAATAAACATGAATTGTGGCATGAAAAAACAACTGATAAATATTTTTTTAATCATATTTAATATATTCTCTATTTAATATTATTGCGTAAATTCATGATGCCAAAAAAGGCAAAAAGAATTACTCTGGGTTTGTTTTTTCATATATTGAATTATTTATTTAGAGCAGCCAAAAAAGATAAAAATTCTCTTGACTGCAAGAAACCAGTGCGAAAATTAAGTAGTTTGTTTAAAGCTTAATCAAAATATAATTGTTAAATTAGTTAAATATCTTTACTTAACTTAGAATTACAAATGAGACTGTTGATGACAATTTTGGAAGAGCAGTAACTTATTGTCTAAAAAAACGCCTGGAAAATGACAATTGTCGGTTTGAAGTCCTTATTAAAAAAAATCTAAAATTTATATAAAATACGTAATTCAGGTCTCAATATTGGGAATCAGGTATATAATATACATAAATAGTTATCGTGACTTTCTGAGATTTAATATTTTAAATAAATAATTTCTGAATCTTTCTCAAATAATTAAATATTTATAATTACACTTTAAAGCCAATTTATCTCGCAAAAATATATTTATAAACACACTAAAATTTGATTTTTTTTATAGCAATAACAGAATTTATTTTGCATAAATATATTCATAATTGCAGTTTAATATAATAAAGTTAAAATTTCACTTTTTATATAACAATAACAGAATTTATTTTGCATAAATATATGCGTCAAAGAAACAAAAACTTTCAGATTGATTTGAGGAATATTTATCTCTTAAATGAGCGCAAAATCGATGTGTCTGAAATATTTGTTATATCAATTAATTAATTAATAATATTCCTTAATTTTATGGCGCCTTTTTTCAAAATGTAGCACATTTAAAATGTAAGTTAAGTAATAAAAAAATGGTGCACACTTCTAATATTATTATTTATTATTATAATGAATTTTAAATGCTTGCAAACTCAATGTACCTGAAGAAAGTTTTGTAAAACTATAAATTGCTGCATTTGTTGAATTATATACTCTATAAAGAACTAAGCTCAACCTTGTTTAGTGCCACAGCATGCCAATGTAAAAACATTTCTTAATTGAATACTTGGCACTTACGGGTCACATCATTATAGTACAAAATCAATTGCATTGCATTTATTCCAGGAACTGCAGCTTTCATTAAGATGTTTCTGTGAATACACATATCTAAGGGTGTGTGTGTGTGTGTGTGTGTGTGTGTGTGTGTGTGTGTGTGTGTGTGTGTGTGTGTGTATTTGCCCCTTCATTGATTATCTCTATGGCGCAGTATTCTATTTGCCATGACATGGCTATAAGGACCAAGGACTTGATGTTTGCCACTCAGCCGTTAATTGAAAATTGCAAAGCGGCAACTGCTTTAGCATCCCGCCAACTGT
Source organism: Hirtodrosophila alboralis (assembly GCA_035043045.1). Taxonomy (NCBI): domain Eukaryota; kingdom Metazoa; phylum Arthropoda; class Insecta; order Diptera; family Drosophilidae; genus Hirtodrosophila; species Hirtodrosophila alboralis. The sequence continues at coordinate 113,404 of JAWNNH010000253.1, forward strand.
TTGCTTTGTAATTGACTAATGAAATATGTGCACACACACCCCTAGACCCCGCTCACCCCCGCTCATTGTCACTTGCATACCAATTAAGTTAATACAGTAAAACCCCTCTGAAAGGTCAAGGATGCAGACTTTGAAATCCTTCCATTGCGTTGACTTAGGCGCCTTGCAGCTCTGTGCATATCCTGCCAGCAAACAGGAAGATTTGTTTTGAAAGTGTAGAATGTAGAAAAGGTCATCATCGGATAGGATCAACAGCTTTTATAGTTTTAGGAGTGGCAGATTAAAAGATTTTTAATGTTTAAATGCAGAAAATAAATTAATAAAAAGTCAATTAAAGTCTGCCTTAAAGTCTTTAAAAAATTCAACTTTATTTTATTCATAAGTATAAATGCAATGTTTAAAAAATTTATTTGTATTTATGAATAAATTTACATTTAAAAAAAATATTTAATTAGTTTAAAGTCTATATTTGAATATTTATTTATTTAATTAGTTTAAAGGCTTTATTTTGAAGCCGTTAAATGAGTTGAACTATTAATTTCTTGTTCAGCTGTTTTGAATTATTTAAAATCTATTAAACTGTTGATTTTTATGGATATTTTTACATCATTTTAAAAATAACAATTATATGTATATAAATAAATTAATTCGACATATTTATTAGTGTGTAGAGAGCAAAAAGAGAGACTGAAGTAAAAAATCAAATTTCAGATTGCTATTAATTAAATATAACTCAATTAAAAACAAATCATTCTTAATTAAATTACTACATTTTCTATTGAATATTATATTGAATATATTATTCATTATTTGCATTTTCATTTTCTGACTGAATAATTTAAATAATTTAAATGAATATTTAAAATTCTGTTCTTGTTTATTATGCAAAAGTGAACTTTTTTTTTGCTGTTCAATCTCTAATCCTATTTATTATATTTGCATAGCTAAGCAACTTGTCAGAGCAATTGAATCAAGATTTTAAAATTAATGATGTCACATCCATATGTTTTGTAGTATCCTTACAGACAGCTTGTCAATATGATCCTGCCAGCTGCATGCAGTGCGTATACTTAATACGTTTGTTGTTCTTGTTGTTGTGGCTCCTATGAGTAGAATTAACGCGTCCTTCGTTAGCATGAGGATTTAAGTTAAGAATTCTTTTTAATTAAATAAAAAGTTCTGCTCTAAAATTGTGAAAATCCTTGCTTTTATTTTTTTATTTTTTCCTTTTCTTTTACGAGTCTTGTGTCAACATACAACTTAATTTGCTTAGCTTGTATTGTTGTAGTTGTATTTGTTGCCTAGCCTTTGATGGCATTCGTGTTTTGTTTCTATGTTACATCACAGGACTGAGAACTGAGGACTAAGGACTAAGGACTCAGGCATTCGCATGGCGCATGCATTGGGTCAGGGTTGGCGCGATTTACGTTTCCATTTGCAGCTCCAATTCTAGCTTTTTTTTTCTGCTTTGCCTTGATTCTGTTATTCCTGTCAATTGATTGGCAAAACAATGTAAAAAGGATATATTGTAAAACCTTTGTCCTTGTTAGCAAATTGTTTTTAGTAAATGTCTGGTTTAAGGTTAAGAAAAAAAATATTTATTTTCAGTCTTGCTTTAATTGTGATTTATGTTATGTTAACCAAAAAGATTTATGTTTTAGCCAACTATGTGAAACTGGCAGTTGTCCTGTTGTTAGGGTATCGATGCCACTTGAAGGTTTGCGTGTGAACTTTGAACTTAGAAACAATCAAGTTCCGTTCAATGCCTTTCATGTTGCGGCGCCATTTAACATCTTTTCTTCTATTGTAATCAAATCTTCAGGCTTAATTAAAAGGCATTCTTTCAAAGCTCTGCTCGGACTGTATATGAGGCGGTCTATGGTCATTAGGCAATCCTTTTTAGCTCACAATTGACGCCCCTCTTGGCGTAAAATGTCTAATTAATTTTCTAACATTTCCATCGCTTGTGATATAAATCTTCATTAATTCAAAACTTTTACTCTTTGCAGGTAACTACTATGTTTGGAAATTCTTTAACTTTTATCTTAAAGGTCAAATTGGTAAAAAGGGTCAAGGTATACGGTATTCGAGTAAGCCCTAGTTGTGTACAAAATAATTACTTTATATTTAAATACTTTTAAAATGTTGCAACTTTAAGTGAAAAGTTGTAAGAGGTTTGAGGATTAAGGATTTCAAGTTAATTTAAATATTATTAAATGTTTAGGAAATTGATTTTTTGTTGATTAAATTTAATTGAAATTAAAAATGATTTCTTAACCATTTTATCATTTATTTTAATTGTATATTTTCATTAATCGTTTTTATAAATTAAAAATTATATTTGTTTAGTTAGATCAATACATTTAACAAGTTTAAATTTAATTGAAACTAAAATAAAAATTATTTCTTAAGATAGATTTAATCATTTATTTAAATTGCATTTAATTATTCTTTATTTTGAATTTAAAATATTATTTGTTTAGTTAGAATTATACATTTTACAAGTTTAGATTTAATTGAAATTCAAATTAAAAATTATTTCGTAACCAGTTTATCATTTATTTAAGGATTAATAATTTCCTTTTTTAAATTAAAAATTTTATTTGTTTAGTTAGATTTATATATTTAACAAGTTAAAATTTAATTGAAATTAAAATGAATAATTATTTTTTAAGCATTTAATCATTTATTTAAATTGCATAAATTTAATTATTATTTATTTTAAATTTATAATATTTGTTTAGTTAAATCTCTATACAAGTTTAAATTTAATTGAAATTAAAAATATTTCTACATAGTTTAATCATTTATTTAAATTGCATATACATAATTATTTATCCTTTATTTTAAATTTAAAATATTATTTTTTTAGTTAGATTTATACATTTTACAAATTTAAATTTAATTGAAATTGAACTTAAAAATTATTTCTTCAGCATTTAAACATTTCTTTAAATTGCATATAATTTATTATACTTTATTTTGAATTTAAAATTTTATTTGTTTATTTAGATATATACATTATTTTATTTTATTATTTTCATTAAATTTATTTCCTTTTTTTATTATTTAGCATACCCAAATCAAATTCCCTGGTAGATTCATTAGTCACTGAAGCCACGTAAGTTTTATTTTAAATTTAAATATTTATTTATTTTATTTTATTATTATAATATGTTAATAATGAAGTTAATGTCGTCTGCGTTTAATATTAAAACAATTTTTATTATCATACATATTTTAAAAGTAAAATTAATACATGCCAGCTTAAAATAATCGATTCTAAACAATTTTTACATTTTATTAGACTACTCTCAACACAATTAAGAATATTCTGAATTTTTTCAAGTAATCAAGAACTAATTCTAAAATGAACAAAACTTTTCTTCATTGTATGCTATAAACTATAATATTATGCAAATTTAGTTAGTTGCATATAGAACTAAATCAAATATTTTTCAGAACTTTCCACTTGTTGGTGCAGTCGTGAACTATACACATTAAAACCAAACTACATAAAAGGCACAGAAAAACTTTCAGCTCATAAAAACCGCCAAAAGCTCGGGGGCAGGTAGAGGCACTTAAGCCGTCAAATGGCAAAAGGCTAAAAAAAAAAGCTAGCAGCAATTTCTGGGCGCTATAATTGTTGGAAAAAGTCAAATAAAATCTACAGCTGAGGGATTTGCGTCCCGATGGCAATTTGAAACTTTAATTGCGCCAAAGTGCCAGTGAGTGTGTATGTATGTAACTGCCGCGCCCCCAAAGACAGGCACCCGCCTCCGCCCACACATGTGAAATGTTGCACAAGTTAAGCGTTTTGCCTCGTGGCAGCATATGCAACAAGAATTTTTTGTAATGACACTTTGAATGCTGGCTGTGCCCCCTTTGGGGGTTGTTGTGTAATTTGCGCAGGACTCTCTGCCAAGGACTCGTCCATCTGCTGTAATTATACAGCAGGGTCAAAGCCAGCAAAAAATAAAAAAAATAAAATAGCAATTCAAGTGATTTTCACGTACAACCCACAATTTGAGCATTATATTACCATTTGTTTTTTTTTAGGGTTACGGAAATTCATCGGCTATTCATTTCAATATAATTCATCTCAATCAGCTTAAATATCATGCTAAATATTTCATTTGCATTTGGAGCTCCAAGAACTGCTTTTGTCCAGGACTAGTCCTTAATTAATGCGCATAAAATTCTCAACAATTTTGCACCTTTTTCTGGTTGTATGCCCAGGCACTTCCTTTTCATATCCTTCTGGTCTCTGCTTTTGATTGAGCATGCTGACAGGATAAAAAGCAGGAGCCGTAGTCCTTGTTTATCACGCAAAGATTTGTCATCGTATACACTTTTATGAGAGCATTATAGGATTTAATTTGTCTAAATATTTTCATAGGCCTAACATTTGAACTGCTATTTTCCAAATAAAATTAAGTAAATACTTAAAATTCATTTAGCAAATAAAAATATTTTAAGATTACATTGTATGCTGAGAAGTCATCTAAACAAACCTGACATTGTCTGTAGAGAATTATCCCGATTCTGAAATAATTTTCTAGTAAAGCAGAATATATATAAAAAGCCTGAACCCAGCGAAAATTATTGAATTTATTCAAGAAAGTGTAATTATTCATCAAATAAAAGTAAATATATTGTATTATAAAATTTCAAATATCTATTTTTATAATATATTGTCATATTATATTTTAATTTAACATTACAATTATCTGGAACGGTTTGATTCTCAAATTCTTTTCATTCCGAATCTTTTTAAAAACAATGTGTTATAGTTGTAAAATATAATAGATAATTCTTTCAATTTTCTTTTTTAAGCATAATTTTTTAATGAAAATAACGTATATTTTTTCGGATTGCAGAACCGCAAAAAAACAAATTCGATTCACAGCGATTCCCAGTAACTTTAATTTACAATAATTTATAAAATTGAGCTACGCATTACATATAATCCAATTTACAGCATAATTTTTGAATGAAAATAACGTATATTTTTTCGAATTCCAGAACCGCAAAACAAATAGGATTCAGACCGAATCTCCGTAACTTTAATTCGCAATAATTTATTAAATTAAGTTAGGCATTACTTATGTTTTAATTTACAGCATTTTTTTTTTTTTGTTAATTTTCCTTATAATTTCATCATATTAGTTCAATATTTGATTTAATAATTAAGTAACATATATTTTTGTAATTGTATATTCAACTATACTTAGCCCATTCAAAGCGTATTTGGCAAGAGTATTAATGCTTTCGTGTTACAATTTTTTCCGGTATTTATTAATATGAATTTGAATGGACAGGCAATGAACTTCCTTTCGACACAACTGAAATATTATTCCAACACACGCAGAAAATCACAATAGCTATAAACTGTAGTTAATGCGATTTATTTCTAAGACTGCATAAAGTATATATATATATATATATATATATATATATATACATAAGCATCTGATTATGCTATGGCACATCATTACATTGCAGAGAGATCAAAATAGCATTAAATACACCAAATAAGGCCACAACTCGTGTGTGTTTGCCCCGCTCTTTTGCCTCGATTTTAATGTGTGCGTGTTTTGGTAAATGTCAAAAGTTTTAAGGCATAATAATACACACAGGCATATTAGTTTAACACTGGCAAACCAAAAGGACCTCTCAGGGCTTTTCTCTCGCCTGTCACTGACACGCAACATTCGCAATTTGCTTTTGATATTTTTAGACATTTGTGCAAATTTTAGTTTTTCATGCCAACCAACTAAATGCGTACAATGGCACAAATTGAGAGCTTTTGTAGCAAAAAAAATATTTTATAAATAAGTTTATTAATATGTGCATAGCATAAATGTTAACATAAGCAGAGGCCTGTTAAGATAACAGCTGTTAAACGTAGTTGGTTGGTTGAAAGGCAAAGAAAAATGTATAAATAAAATGTATAGCCTTATTTGTAATTTAATATATAATGTAATTTATGAAGTTTAATTCAGAAATCTCAGCTCATTTTATAATTTATGAATTTATTAAAAAAGATTTCAATATAGTGTAAATTTAAGTATAGTCGATTTTATGTCAGTAAACATCAAATAAAAAGACCTTAGCTTTTAGCTATTAAAAAATGACACAAAAGTGCCCACCGTGGAAAAGTTCTGAGAACATTTCACTGTTGTCCTGGCAATGGATATGCTTGTGTGGCTAATGCGGCATCTCATCCACACCCGTCACGTCACAGACGTAAAGTAATCACATTAAGTGGATTGTGAGGCAACGCGGTGACACCTAAAAAGGTGGATTAAGTTGACGGAGATGATGTGGGTGTTGCACACTTTAATTATATATCCCCCTTGGGCAAATGGCTATGTCGTTAACAGTTATGTCGAGGATTTTCAGACATAAAATGTTTAACATTTGCTGAATGATTAGATGAACACCTTCGGGTTACAAGTAAATGACTTGTACAGGGCGCACTCAGACAGAGTTAAGATGTTTCTAAACTAGTTTTTATGTAGAATAAAACATTGTGGTACGGTATTTACTTAATGGTTAAAAAGAACTGGGCTAAAAGTAGTTACATTAAGTTAAATGGTTGTATTAAAAAATTGATTTTAAGCTATATTAAATGTGGTTATGCTTTTTTTTGTGAATATTAAAAGTGTATAAAATTGATTTAATGCCAGTTAAATATTAATTATAATTTTTTAATTTAATAATTTACCATTTATATTGCACATGCAGTTTGATTAAAGCTAGAATTAGTTGAATTTTAATTTTCTAAAGAGTTTAATTCAATTTATTTAGCTCTTTTGTCATTGATTAACATTTAAAGTTATTTTTAATTCAAATCAAGCTTATTATTTCACATAATCAAATAAATTTGTGTTATGTTTTTCTTCGAATTCTAAATGAAATTTTAATGAATTTTATTCAAAAAATCATGGCTACCTTTTTGCTCTTTCTCGGATATTTAATATAAATTTTATCGCATTCTTTAAATTGGCTGCACAATATAATAAAGCAAGTTCAAAAGCACTCACAAAAAAATTTATATTAAATCCGTATACCAAATTAAAATGAAGACAATTATGTGAATGTAATAATAAATTATAACAAAAAAGAAAAATCACAAATAAAAAATGCTCAATTAAAAGTAAAAATCAGCAAACCCGATAAGTCATAAGTCATATATAAGCAGCGAAAAAGCAAAATTCTTATTTCTCGGGTTGACAGGTCGTCTTTATGCAGGCGTTAAATGTGAGCTTCATATTTTATTAATAGCCACATATGATTATAATAATAGATATACATTTGTTGACTTACACGTTCACAATGTCCTTTTATTCTTTTATTTTTTTTTTTGCACACTTTATGGGCTTAGTTAGGCTTTACTTTGAGGCCAAATCCCTTACTACATTTCTAATGACATTCTGTCCCGTAGTTGTCTATTCATTTACTGTATTTACCTGCTTACTGGTAATTTGTCAAATGAGGATTTTGTGATTCTTTTTTTTTCTTCATATATTTAGCTGGCTGTTGCGCCTTTGCGAGGGCTGCTTAAAGACTGTGTAAATTTATCAAAGTTAATTTAATTCGCTTGTAGCATTTCACTTAACATTTTACTAAAAGCTTTTTGGGGTCTTAAAAGTGTTTTCTTAGAATTCTGTTAAGCGTAAGCACAAGTGTAGAGAATTTGATTTTTTTTGGAATTATTTTTAGCCTAAGAGTAGATAACTTTTGCTTGAGTGTTTAGCCCCGAACATGCATAAGTTTCAGGGTTATTGAACCTTATTTAAGATAAGTAGTTTTTATATATATTCTTTTAATAAAATATGTCGCCACTAGACGATGAGTCAGCCGCAGAATATGTCAAAATATAATATGCTTATCTTTCGAAAAAAAAAAAACCTTTTAAAATAAAACAATAAATGTAATATACATTGGACTTTGCATACTTTGTTTGCCCCACTCGTAGCTCTTGGGGTTTTATAAACGTTAACAGAGCTATATGAGTTAACAGAGACTATCAGGAATCTTGTCTGTCTGCCCTCCTGGCTGCCCTGTCTGGTATTATATTATGCTTCATATGCGCATTTCGCGTTATTTTCTTGCGCAAATGTAATAAATTTCCTTTAGCATTATCTTAAATATATGTGTTGTGTGTGAGTGTGTGGGCGTGTGTGTGTGTGTTTGTTTGTACTCGTGGATACATCAGAGGCTTAACGTAGCAACGGGGATTTTATTTGGAATTTTATTCTTTTCTTTAGCTTTGACTGTACTTTAAAACTGCGTGGCTTTGCCACCTTTAAAATTTGTAACAAAATCTCAGCTCGAGCATGCAATCCAATTAATGCAGTAGCCAACGCACATGGTACTCGACGCAAACGCAATTAAAAAAACTGCACAAACAGACTTTGAAATAAACTCAAATTTATGTTGTCAGCCCCCCCTTGCCGCAGGCAGCTTAGCTATTTTTTTCTTTCCTTTCTCCCTCTCCAATGTGAAGCCATAAAATGGCAATAAGCAATCAAGATCAATCCCCCAGCAATCCTCTAGAAAAAAAAAGAATCGAGCCAATGTGCAGCAGCGTCAACTAAACTGAGTTGGCTGACAATGCAATTTGCTGGTAAGTGCAGGCAAGGGAATTTAGTTGACATATAAAAAAAAAAAGTAGCATTAGAGTAGGAGCTCCCAACTGGGGTATATTCTGTGCCCAGGCTGCTTTCCTGTATTTGGTGAGGTGTAGCAAAAATTGCAACAAAGAAAATATACTTAATCCAATCTATAAAGGATTCTTCTGAGGCCTTTATCCTTGTGCAGCGATATTAAGAAAAACTGTGTGGTTCGTTTTTTTAGTTCCTCGGTATGCCTTAGTTTATTTAATTCAATTTTGTATACTGAGAATGATAATACATATAATAATGCGCTTTAATGTAATTATGTTATGTTATACAATATGGAATTATCAATTATTCAATTAGAACAGTATATATATTTAATATATTAATATATAAATGGTGCAAAAAATATATATATTTAGCAATTGAGAACGACTGAAACAATTTTGTTAACATTTGGTTTCAGCTGTGCGTAATTGCTAGAAGAAGGTTTATAAAAAAGAAAAAACTTTACAGATAATCGCTAGCTCTTCTACAGATGTAATCACTGTTAAAGCATACAGCACTGTTGAAGCAGACAGCACTGTTAACGTATACAGTACTGCTAACATATACAGCACTGTTACAACTATCACAGTAGGCAGTATTTTTTCAAATGAAACAGTATTTTTTAAATGTTATATACAAATAAGGTTATACTATTATTTGAACGAAGCGGACAAAGTTCCACTATAATAATTTCTATGGCAGAACAACGTTTACCGGATCAATACGAATATAATTAGTTAGTTTTTTTTTTTTTTATTTTAACTTATTTTTAGTAAATATATAAATTAGTTATTTGCAATAAAATTTTACTATTTAAATATGTGTGCAATTTATATGCTCCGACAATTCTAATACTTTTAAATGTTTTGTCCATAATATAACGAAACTTAATGGCAATAAATGTTATGCAATATTTATATCTCTCCTCTTACTATATATTTTCAAATATTTCTACTCCAAATCATAATAAGTTAAATTTTAAATGCACAATTTTGTTAATCCCCTTTGTATTTATTATTATTTAATTTGTATGTCTTCTTGAAACCATTTCAAACATCTTAAAAATATATATTTGCGTTTCTCTAATCTTAATATATCCAAAGCACAGCAAGAAAACTTAATGAACAAAAATATATACACATACATATATAAAATACAAATCTCACTTATGCAAATTGAATTTAGAACAGTCAGAAGCCATGTCAACTAAATAAATCTGCAACAACAATTTCAGAGCAAAAACTCGTACATCTGAAAGTTTTTGTAGAGGATTTATCTAAAGAATGACACTGAGTGACAAACAGTGTTAGCAACTTTTCATTTTTTTCTTTAAATCTTTTTTAAAGTTTGATATATTGTTTTAATAAAAATATAAAGTAGCTAATATATAAATATATTTGCTGTTTAATTAAACGCTATAAGGTAGATAACTATTGCCTTTATCTTAAGTATTTCAATAAGTAATCAGAATTTGTGTCATTTGAAATAAATGCCTGGCTTGAGATGCATTTTGCACATTGATGTCTGTTGCCATATCTTTTGTTTGGCTAAAAACAAAGAAATAATAATTAAATTTTTCTTTTGTTTACGCTATAGATTGAGGACGCCTTAATTAGGCCATAACATTATGGTGGAATGCATTTATAAAAGAACGATTATATATAGTATAGGGATTAAACTCAATACATTGAGCGTCGCGTGCTTAATTTGTAATTTCCAATTTTGTTATTAAAAGTGAAAGCTAATGTAAGCTCTTTTGATATAATTGGTTAAATAGTTCATATGGTTCTTAGTGAATTAAATAATAATTTACCTAAAAATCTCTTTATTTATATGAGTTTTGTGGTATACGTTATTCTATACCCTATACAATATATATATATATATACTTATAGTAAATTTGCCACCTTCAGAGCAACACATATTCGATGCTGCACATTCATATATACATATGTATATACGACTATGTCCTATGCATGTCCTTGACAAATACAGAGTATCTTCTAGTCAAACATTCTTCATTTACGCGTTTCTGTTCAGTGGCTTTCCATGTTTGCCGCAGAACGTCGCGTCGTGGCAAACTTTTATAATTAAAACTTTTGACTGCAATTCATGTGCGAAAGGGATGAAAAAAAAAAACAAAAAAAAACGCAAAAAAAAAATACAGAGCCTGGTTTTTCGATATAAATTGTTCAGCAAAAAAAAAATGCGTGAAATATTTTTTCTACACATGCTGAAAAAATTCCTAGAAATTTATGTTTGCACCACGGGGAATTTTCTGAGGTTTCAACGGAATAAAGCATTAAAAAAATATATTTTACAACTGCAAAGAGTATTAAAAAATATATATAAATGAGTAAAACTTTAATAAGTTAAACCTAAAGCGTATTTATGGAATTAATACGTACTAAAGCTTAATGCCAATTTGTATTTCCTTGAGGCTATAGTAAACTCTGCTCAAATTATGTTTTGCCTCTTGTCGCTGCTCATCTTTAAGTGGCACGAAGCTGGGGATATCTTTAAGTATGCCACTTATCAGACGCTGTTCAGTATTATGCTGGATAGTCCTAAGCGGCCCATAAATAAACACTGTTTGCCAGTTGTCAGGCATACAAAATTGCGTAAGTACGTCCGTCGCTGCCCCAAAAACGCAATAAATCACATCAAATATATAATAAGAAAGAGGGGAAAAACCATTTGGTCCTTGGCCACTTTGGATGAGATGGCAAATGCTAATGATATGTGTTATAAGGCACAATCAGGCTGAGCTATATGGATTGCACAAATCTTGATTGCCTTTACCAGGAGTGCAAAATGAACTGTGCTGACTAATTGAGCGCAACGTGGCGTATGTGTTATGCGTGTGAGCATATGTATTTACCCTTAATAATAATTACATTTATTGAAAGCCATCAGACCGTGCTGCACTATACAAAAGCGTAATTCAATATATATTGCAATGTAATGAAATTAACTTGCGTCAATTTATGGCCACTTTTTTTTGTCCTTTTTTTTCAATTCAATTCAGTCCTTGTCGCTTCACTTAGCTGCTGCTGTCGCATTAGTCTGACGATGCGTATACGTACTATTGCAATGCCATTATGCAGCACACTCTCGAAATATGTATTGGCAAACTGGCTTTGGCCTTGTATTGTCAATGCCTTCAATACAACTATGGCATAATAAAATGGAACGTCAGCTAGGCTGCACAAATATCCTTTGGCTGTCAATTTTATTTCATATCCTTTTTAGCCTTCTAACTCTGTGCATCATCATTCTGCATATAACTATGTGTGTATGTGATATGGGTGCAAAATCTTTTGTATTGCTCCGTGCAGACCTGACGAATCAATACTTCAATATGCATGTGCTCAGAATGGAATCACATCAATTGTGTTATTGTTCATTCAGTTTTTATTGTTGTTGTTGTCCGCTTAGCCCATTGGGGCTAAGTGTGAGAATGTGGCCAGGAGAGCATGACTGCGCATCATTTTGTCGTCTTAAAGGGCTTTGCAGTATATATGCGAAATTAATGCCGCTTACATGCGTAAGCTAAGCATCATTAATACCATGAAAAAAATGCTGTTAATTTGACTTTATTTAACTCATTAAACTTGGTAGACATCAGATGAAACAGCTAGTTCGCAAGTAAAGATTTTTATAGTCCACAGATTGTAGCTATAACAGCTAGAAAATATTGTGATTTAATTTTATTTGATTAAACTACAATAAGACCAAAGATATAAAATAAAAATAAGTACATTTTTTTTGTTGGTTTTTTGTATAATTTTCACAGCTTTAAAATGTTTTTTTGCAGTGTTAATTATTTTTCTAAAGCAATATTATTAAGTACATCATCAGCCCACTTGTGAAACTTTATTATTAACATTTATTTCAATTAAATTAAATAGAAATGATAATTATCAAAAATTGCACAAACAATAGCTTTTTTTTACATGGACATATTTTTAGGCAATATTTTCATTTCAATCCACAATAAATTCTAAACGAAAAATCTGATTAAAAATATTGCATTGCAAGTTGATAGGCTATTTTATTACCTTTACAAAATAATAAATATCTTTGGCACTTTACTAAACTAACTTTTTTGAAAAGTCGAAAATTTCTTTTCTTCTCGAATAGCGTTTTTTAATATCGAAAACACCCAATTATTGGAATTTTATTTTTGGAATCAGCGACATATAATTTGACTCTAAAAAGTTCGGGATATACGCATTTTTTTCAAATTGTTGCATAGTGTTATTATTGTTATTAAAAAATGCAATTTGTTGCATAGCGTAATATGTTTTTTATACATAAAAAGTTTTTAATTCGTTTTAATAACAGTTATAAGTTATAATAGTCCGATTGTGATTAAATTTGCTACATAAAAAGCACAATTAAACTTAGAACTAAATAGTTAACTTAAAATTTTTGGAAAAACTATATATTTTTTCAATCAACTATTTTTTCAAACCTAAAAAACTGCATTAAAATGGATTTTTATTAACTTTTTTTTTAATTGGCATAGAAACGGCCATAAGCAGCTTGCGTGATTTTCCAAATAATTTTTACTATTTACTCGTATATTCAATGACTAACAAATACAACTTTATTTAAACAAATTTTAACGCAAAACAGCAATAAAGAAAAACAGTTAAAAGCCAACTAAAAAAAAAATGCTATGAACTAAACATTAATGAACGCTTCTTGATTTTCCTTTGACCCAACTTGCCTAGGTTAAAAATACGATTTTAGTGCGTGAACCTCGTTTACGCTGAGTATAAGGTAAATTAGTAGGAGTTTCAAATAGTAAGATAAATTATAAAGCTCAAAATCACACACAATACTTACGACATAATACTTAAATGGGGCACGACACAAGGGGCACGATTTTTTCTTGCACTTTTGATAGGTCAGCTTGATGCACTGCTTGCAAAATGTATGCTTACAGGGTATGCTCACAATCAGATGTTTGCCATGCAGGCAAATAGCACAATCGTCTTTCGTATCGTTCATTATGATTTTTAATTTTATTTATTTAAATATTTAGGTACGTTTATATCTATATTGGATATATATATATTTCTAATAATACTAAAGTAAATAATTCGAGTGGGAAAGTATATGTCAATGCCTAATTTGTTACATTTCTATGCTTTTTATGCCACGTAGCACATATTAAGCATACGCCACGTATTACATGAGCTTGTCAGCGACATTTTTATTTATGACAGCCAAGGCGCAACAAAAGGAAGAAAAATATATATGAAAAAAATGGCTAGTTCAATAAATTTCCAACCTATCAACGTACGTAAAGTGATTTGCACAGTTTCATATATAAATATAGGGTGTTTTTTTTTATAGGTAATGTCCTTATTATGTAGTTATGTATTTAAATAATATCTCAAAGTTTGTGGTAGCTTTTATTTATCCTTTTTGATAGCTAAGTAGAATAAGCCTCTAAAATTCATATCAACGATTTTGACATAATTCCTTATTTGTCAACTGCATATCTTCAATTTATTTAAAACATTGTGTTGTTCCTTTCGTATATAATTTATTAAAGTGTACAGCAAGTCTTTTCAAACATAAACGCAATAATATATACTTTTTTTTTTTAATAAGTTGCAATTTTTTAACGTATTTTATGAACTTTCAAAGCCAAAGCCAAAGAGAAATCAACTATTTATAACAAGAATTTTTTTTTGTTTTATGTAAAAAGTTTTTTTCATACAAAGCGAATAAAAATGTGATAAAAACTATGTGCACTAAAATCATGAAAACTAAGTAAAAAAAAAAAAGTCAAAAGAAAACTTTAAAAAACCTAATAAAATATTGAAGTTTTTACACTTTTTTTTGTTTATTTTTAATTTACATACAACAGCGTATATATATGAAGGATTATATAGAATGCATGAAACAAGAAACCTGAAATTTTTGGCAATAGCTTCCTTATTATATCGTAGGTTGGCACTCTGGCAAAATGTTATTAAAAATATATCGGGAAGTGCGTGGAAAATGCATTTTAAAATTGCATATTTAAATCTCATCTGGAGCATATCATATTTTTTTCCTATTTCCGGGATTATTTAACATATTATAAATTTTATTTAGAATCTGTAAATTTCTTATGAATTTTAGAATTTTGTTTCCTCTAAATTGATTTTTTAGTCAAATCTGAATTTGAAATTTCTTATGTGTTTTCTGAGTTTAGTTTTCTGTAGTAGGCATCGTTAGAGACTTTATAAGCCCATAACTTGTTCAAAAAACATACGATTTTCATTCGGAATTTCTTTTTAAACTCTATATAGATCTCTCATTGAAATTTGAAATAAAAATTGTTTTGACTTTAATATATCTTTTCTGAGCTTTGTTTTCTGTAGCAGGGACCATAAGAGACTTTAAATTTGGTTAAAATGCATCCGAATTGTATTTTATATTTGGTTGTCACCTCTATATGGATTTCTGATTATATTCTGAAAATAAAATTTTTTCACCCTTTTTAGCTATTTTATGATAACTATTTATATACATTTTTTAAATAAAACAACTGTCAAATGGTATCTTGCACTTCAATAGTGAATTCTTTAAGCTTTCATCTTATAAGACACCCTGTAAATACATATATATATATATATATATATATATATATATATTTGTAGTATGTGCTTATGTGTGAAGTGAGCTTTTGTGAGCAGCAGCGTTTGTCAAGTTGACGCCCCTGCTTATTGTTTGACATAAAGCATTATATATGTATATAACATATAGATAATATCAGGGCTGCAGGCAATGAACATTGTCAAATTACAGCAAAGATTGATTGTCAGTCTGTCAGTTAGACAGTCTGATTATTGCGAAATGTGCCTTGTATATATATATATATATATTTGCTACTTTATCAACTAACTATTCTTTTTTTTTCCTTCCTCTCATTTACAGTGGTTGGCTGGGCAGTGCCAAGGGCTGGTTGGGCAATGCTTCGATGCCATCGATGCCTGCCATGGCAATGCCATCGATGCCTTCGATGCCAGCGATGCCATCGATACCCTCAATTCCAGGACTACGCAAGACCGGCACCGCTGAGGGTGCCGAGGGCGCCGAGGGTGCTGCAGATCCAAATGCTGTTGGTGCTGTGAGTGGAGGCGAAGATGACGACAAGTCGAGGTATATTAGGTATGGGCCCATGCTTAAGAATGACGGAATTAAATACGATTTAAACAGCAGCAGTGAAACTAAAATATATATTTATATATAAATATATAAATACTATATATAAAAGCGCGTTTGTATTTTAGTTTTTTTATTTTTTTTTTTAACTTGTTTTTTTGTGATAGTGTTGGCAACTTTTGTGCCCTCAAACTTTCACTTACTTGGCAGCTTTTGTTTGTTAAGAAACCACTTTTTAATTTTCAATTTATTACAATATACACAATCCTTTATTTTCTAAGCCTATATATACCCACCACAATAATATATACCTCTATTTATAATATATACATATATATAAATATATTTTTAACACAAGTTTACCTATGACTACTATTGTCATTTAGTTTTGCTTAAAATATTCACGAAATTGCTTTTCAATATTTAGTTATGAAAGAAATTTAACAAAATACTATTTTTTTCGTTTATAAACTTTAATCAAGTTTTTTACGCACAATTCTTGTGCTAATTCAAGTTTCACTTTTTTTAAAAAACTGTACAGAAAATCTATTTATATTTTAATACAAAAAAACAACATATAACTCTTTAAACGTTTTTGTATGTATATAAACAAGAAACTTTGAAGGACAAATTATTGGCGAAACAAACAAAATTTTGTCCTTTTGAAAAACCATATTATTTATTTGAATTTTTATACTTTAAAAATATAAGGTAGGTGTTTTGTAGCGTTGGAAAAAAGGACACAATTTTGCTAAGATTCTAAAAAATAATGCATAAGAAACAAATACATAAAAATCCATTTCATAATGTGCTCATAGTCAAGTTATAACTCAATACAGTCATTTATATTGAAATTCATAAAAAGCTGACATACACGCCCCATACAACATTTATTAATACGCCCAATCATTAGTTGATTTCACAGTTTATTTCATTTCATAAATATCATTTAGTAACATAACGCGTTATAATACTATTAAAATTTTTACCATTTAGTACAGAAACAATATTTTTTTTTTGAACTTTAATTAATGTTCAAGTATCAGATTCCATCATTATTGAGCGGCCCATCAAACAACCTCAAGGATTTTAACAAATCTGGGACTATAATTCTGTGACTACGCAGTAGATAAAAAAAAACAAAATACAAAAAAAATATCTATTATAATTGTTGTTAATTAGATGTTATCATTTTCATTATATTATTTTTTGATCATCCATTTGATTTCTCTGTGTTGTTGTGTAGCTCTTTCTGTGTCAGCTTATTATTATTTTAGAATTTAATTTTATATATTTAATGTAGCGACTATATTCTTCTATACAGCTCTTTGGCAGCTCCTTCTAAATAATATATGCTCTCTACTAAAGTTGTGACTTTTGATGTCGCTGACTGAAAAAATAAATCAAAAATTGTTATAAAACACAAAAACTTCTTAAACTTAAATCAAAGACGTATTAGTGCATGTCTTAGTGTGTTTCTTACTTGGCCTATTAATTTCCGTATTTCATATATTTGTTTTATATTATTATTTATCTACTTTTGTTTTATAGCATCTATCATTAAAAAATTCATATTGCATTGAAATCATAATATCACCATATAAATAATTTAAATATTAATTGTTCTAAACTGAAATGAATATCAAAGCTATGAAAAACGTGTAAATATACATAAACGTTAATTGTGTCTACATAAAACAATTGAAAATTTTAAGTAATTTTATAATTATAGACAAAATCAATGGCTTTTTGGATTTTTAAAGAAATTCTATGTAAAATAAAGAAAATGAAATTTATACAATATTTCTTTTAAAGTTCACAAAAGTTATTTACAATTTCTAAAAATAATAACAGCGAATTTTTACTTAAGCTAATGCTTGTTTCAATTATATTTGTTTATATTTTTTTTATATATTATATATTAAATATATATGTAAAAATATTATTTATATTTTTGTATTTAAAGTCCATACAATTTTTCCAAGAAAAAACATAATTATAGCTTTATTCGGGTTTTTAAAGAAATTCTATAAATTTAAAAAAATATATCAAATTAAAAATTAAAATTATACAGTATTATACAAAATTAATACAAATTCTTTACAATTTTTAAAAATAACGACAAGAAATTTTAACTTGACCTATTGCTTGTGTCAATTATATTTATTTATATTTTTTTATATTTATAGAAATTATTTATATTTTTGTATTTAAAGCCCCTTTAATTTTTCCATTTAATTTTTCCAAGTAATTGCATATTTGTAGACCAAATCAAATGCTTTTTTCGGTTTTTAAAGAAATTTAAAATTAAAATGAAGAAAATTAAACTTGTATAATATTTTTTCTAAAATTCATAAAAATTCTTTACAATTTTTTAAAATAATGACAAGAAATTTTAACTGAACTTATTGCTTGTGTCAATTATATTTATTTATATTATTTTATATATTTTTTACATATTATTTATATTTTTGTATTTAAAGTCCATATAATTTTTTAAAGAAAAAATCAAGTAATTACATAATTATAGACCAAATCAAAAGCTTTTTTCGGATTTTAAAGAAATTCTATAACAATTAAAATTATACAATATTTCTTCTAAAATCCATAAATTTTATTTACAATTTCTAAAAATAATGACAACGAGTTTTAACTTAATCTAATACTTGTGTCAATATTATATTTATTTAGATTATTTTCTGGTTTTAATTTTTTGGTGACCTTAGTTTGTTAGAAGACTCATCTCCTATGTTATTTTATATTCTATATATTTATATAAATTATTTATATTTTTGTATTAAAAGTCTCTATAAGTTTTCCAAGAAATTCAAAATATTTTTCAATAAAGCTGTTGACTTTGTCTATGTTAGCACTTTCTAACCACACAAGTTAGGGGTCGTTACTAGAGAGAAACTTGCATGTTTTTAATGACAATATCTCAGTTGTGGGAATTTCTCAACGGGGGAATTTTTGAACAACTTAATTTGGTTGGGTTTTACTATGTTGCATGCTGCATGTTAAGTTCAACTGCAACATCCACACCAGAGATATCCAATATGTATATACGCTACCTACCTCTCCGCTTTTTCCCAAAATTGACAAAAACACAAGCTTATGTTGCTCTCTCTCTCTCTCTTTCTCTCTATTTCTCTCTCTTTCATCTCTCGTTTTGTGCACTCTGACGCAATTTCTAATTACAGCGCTACAGAGGGCGCCGATTCGCATCCAGCATCCGGCGGAGGCACGCCCACTGGCGATGAGGGTCAAATTGGACAGGGTAAGGGCGATGAAACGAAAAGTACGTGTCACAGTTTGATTGGTAACAAAAAAAAAAAGAACAAAAACAACAGCAAAAACAAAATATAAATGTCAATTCAATGTCAACTAAAAATAATACAAACTTGTAATTGCCAAATCAAATGAGCATTAAAATGATAGAAAGCGGTGACAGGTTACTAACTAGCATTATTACCACATTAGTAGCACAATTATGCTTCCCAAATCCCAATTAAATGAAATCCAGCAAAACATTTTTGATAACCCTTTGATCCTGTAAAAACTTGTTTAGTTTGTAGATTGACTGCGTTAGTTAGTTGCAACCATTTTTTGATTATTGTAGCACATTAAACGTTTAATAATATTGTAACTAATTTATTAATTCTTATTCATCAATTCAACAGTTACCACAAAAGTAACACAACAGGCCAAACATTTTGGCTCATTCTTGTCATCGGCCATCAGCAAGGCTGGCAGCAAGATCAAGGAAACAGTCAAGGATAATGTGAGTAAAATGAACCTAATAATTCAAACCTGGTACCGAAAATAACAGTTTTTGATTAAAGTTTAAATTTAAAAAATCAGAAGGTTAATTTGTGTTTTAATTACACCATATTGTTTGTAACTTATATTTGAGACTTTAAAAAAAAATGAAAATAATTTCTATTATTGACTTTTACCATGTTCGTCATAAATAATGATTATAATTGTGTTTTAATTTTTTTAGTCTTTTGTAACATATAAAACTGAGTTTTAATTTTTTTATTCTTTCCTCAAAGTTACTGAAAACTTTTTGGAATAGAAAACACTTTATGAAAACATTTATTCCACTTTATATGAAGTCAATAATGTAGTCTGTATCAACTCACTCAACAGAATGACTTTACTTTATCGATCATGATATATCGAATTATCGATATGTCTGTCAGAGTTCTGTTAACATTTTCTCAGCTGTTCAATGTTAAATGTGAATGTTAATGTTAAATATGATATCACTAAATGTTAAGTATAGTATTAAATATATTTAATTAATGTCATGTAAAATAATTATAATTCTTAATTAATTACATACTCATATTACATGAACCGATCTTATGTACCACTACAATAATAATTTTTATTGAAAACTCCCAAATAATTGTTAACTATAATAGATAATTTAAAAGCTCTTCAATAACCATTAAAAGAGCTTTGATATTGTCAAAATAACTGTAATTTTCGATGCCTGGTTAAAACTGTTTGAATTAAATATTAATTTATTACTTTTATATTTCTAGACCATACTTGACTCATTCAACAAGGAGCAGGAGGCATTCATCAAGGGTCAAGGCGGCGCTGGCAATGGTGCGGCACCCTGGATTGGACATTCCAATGAGTCAAAGATTAAGGAGGAAATATTGGGTCTGTCACAGGATCGTCGCAACTTTGTGCGTGCTCCGCCAGCCGGTGTGGACTTTGAGTTTAATTATGATACCGCATATCCAACTGCCATAGCCATTATGGCCGAGGATAAGGCACTTGAAACGATGCGCTTTGAATTGGTGCCCAAGATGTAAATAAATAATATAGTTCTACAGATTTGTTTATATAATAATTGTTTAACCCAAACTCTCTGTGCAGCATTACTGAGGAGAATTTCTGGCGAAATTATTTCTATCGCGTCTCACTGATCATTCAGGCCGCCGAGCTGGGCACATTGGGCGCTGATGGTGTGGGCCAGGCTTCCAGCGGTGAAGATGGTAAGTTCTTTGTAGTTGATTGCTTCGATTAGCTTTCACACCGAAGAGACCCCAAGAACCAAGACCACAATAATGCGCCGGCGCAAAAAAAAAAGCCCAAGTTTATCATTTTCTTGCGCTTGCATTTTTTTTTTTTATAATAAATCTCTAGTTCTCTAACTCTCTCGCTCTCTAACTCTCTATCTATCTATCTATCACATAACAAAACACTTCGCTATTCGCGCGCTCTTTAAATCTTAACTCTCTATCAAACTGTATCTATCTCTCTAAGTTTCTAAGTCTAAGTTTTCATTATTGTTTTAGTTTAATTTTTCTGTTCAAACACGCGCCTGTTCTTTTATAATTTTTTGGTTTTTTTGAACTAGTTCTACTATTTTGGAACTCGCCTCCAAAAAACTTGTTTAGTTCTCACGTTCTAACTTTCGGCTAGCGTCTGTAATACACCGCCTTATATAGTATGCTTTGAACCTTAAGATTTTGTTTTATTTTAGTTTGTTTTTTATTTAATTTAATTCCGTTCGGTTCGGTATTAATTTGTGATTGTCCTTCTAGTGCACCGGCTTGTGTTGGGCTGTGCTAAAAAAAAAAACAAAAAAAATTCAATTTCAACTTTAGTTTCGTTTCTCATTTTTCACTTCTCACCTCGTCGCGTGTTCAGAAATCGATAATCAAAAATCAAATCGCCCTTCAAACGCCGCTCACTTCGTCAGCCTCTCTGTCCAACTTTTTCTATTTTTATTTTTATATATAATTTATTTATTAGCTAAAATTGCATTTTCTTGTTTTATATATATTTCTTTACATGTTTTTTGTTTATTTTACTACACAAAAAATACAAAAAACCTTAAATCAAACTCAACTGTGACGAATTGCATTGCATAAACTCAAGCCAAACAATTGCCAGTTAAAGAAAATATTGATAAAAATGCCAGTTCAAATAAAAATGCAAAAATCACAGTAAATGCCGCTGTGTCTGATCAACCCAAGCCTGTCATTGAGATTGAGAAGTCTGCCGATGAGCTTAAGACCATCAGCGATAAGAAAAACTTTACACAAAAAATCTCCGATTCCGAATTTGTTTCGGATGCATTTCAAACATCCAATGAAACCGATTTGGCTGAAATCAAAGATGGTATGCGCAAATTGGGCATTGATAGTATGACCCAACAGGCGCTATCCAGCAACGATGGTAAGAGATCTTAGTTTGCAAAATTTAATTATGATTTTTCTTAAGTTTATTTATAAATTTTATTTTAGTTTTTATTAAGTTAAAAAAAATGATTTAAATTTGCAAATTATGCCCTGTACATGAAAATATATAAAAAAAAAAACTAGTTTAGTTTATTTGTCTGTCTGATTTGAAAGGAACTACAATAGGAACATATTAACATTAAAAGTGTAAAATTCTAGGGTATATAATTATGTTAAATTCTATTTGTTATTATAAAATTTATTATCCAAGTAAATGAGAAGAATTCTTGAATATAATTCTTTTTGTTATTATCAAATTTAACACCCAAGAAAAAGAGAAAAATTCTTTTGTATATAAATTTAATAAATTATTGTTTTTATTATTAAATTTAATACCAAAGCTTAGTCCTTTGGATGGCGTTCGCTAAGTCTATATATTTAAATAATATATAAAAAGTTAGCACAAATCAAAATCTCTTGCATATCATATTTATTGAATTGAAGGTAATTAAATTAAATTAAATTAAAAAAAAATTGAGCCTTTGATAGTCTAAAATTTAGACGTCAAATTACTTCTTTTTAATAATAATCTAAAGAGCTTCAAGAAAGAAAATGTTCTACAAATGGTTACACATAATCTCGGAATTTTTATTGGACTTTTGGGAATAGACTAGGTAGGAAAAATTATCTTTGTAAATCTCCTCCTATTCGAAACCAAGGTTATACAGTTTGTTACAGAAATTTAGTTAATGTGGAAACTCTAGACGGAAATGAATCTTATAGCTCACAGCTTTGTTACTCCCACAATTATAAAAAATTTTCTTAAAATATAGAATACTTTAGTCAACAAAACTTAGCTTGTCATTATTCTTTGTACAGGACATAACTAAATCGAGCCTATTCGATTAATAACATTTTTACTAACATATTGATTTTCACATTTTTTGTACATACATACATTGATATTTGGCTTACATTTTCAATAAGTTTTTTATAAGTTTCAACACATAACATTATATACATTTAAACATAACACAAAAGACATGTACATACATTTATAATAAGTAGAAGATCAATTGATTTTATGCACACATAATAAAATAGCTAATTGATGAGCTCTTTAATTAAAAAAAAAATAAATTATAATTGAATAGAATAAAAGTGTTTAAAATGCTGTAGGTCAATAGTTTGTAATGTGCACAAATTACAATTCTAAAATGGCACAAATATGATATAGAATTTTATCAAAATTATATCAAGTCCAGTAATTAAAATGTTGTTTCCAAACATAAGCAGAAATTTGAGTATTCAATTCACAATTCAACATTTTTCATTAAGGAAACATAGAGAAAAATAATTTAACATGCATAACATTCATTGTGTCATGTGTCATTAGTTAATAATAATTAACTAATTAACTAAGTTTATTTATTTGCCTTTTGCCGTTGCCACATTTTAAGTGTTTGGCTGTACGAATTTGTTTTAATTTAAATCATTTGACCATATTCATTAAACCACTTTAATTAAATACTTACTATCAATATTTATTTAGTTTTTTTTCCAAACTAAACCACAATTAAATATAATATTTTTAAATGAAAACCAAGTTTAAAACAAAAAACAAAAAAACAAGTTAAGAATAAATGTGTGTACAATACAAAGTGTAAAATCCAAACAATTCTCTTTTTTCTCCTCTGCTCTGTTTCTTTCTTTTGTATAAATTACATTTTTGTCAAATCATTTTCTTTATTCTTGTCCAAATACTAACAACAATCTAAAGCTCTGGCATTTAATTATTAAATACAATATCAATTGAAATGAAAGCAACAACAACCCCATAAAAAAATATATACAAATCTATGGCAACTTATGGATAACAAAAGTATTATAAATTATATAAACAAAAACCTTAATAAAAAACTATAAAATATAACACAAGAAGCAGACAACTAAAGTATATAAAATCGAATCAGTTGTTGCCATTCTTTTCTAACTAGCATACAAAATATTTAAACCAAAAAAAAAACAGATCAATAATTTCTACTTAAGTATCTATAATCTATAATAACAATTTACAAAAAAAATATAAAAACAGCCACAAATCAATTTCGAACAAGTTGAGTATGACTAAAATGATACAAATTCTTATTATTGATGAACTCTTAGCAATTTCGTGCTTTTTATTCAATTACATTTTTTAGTTTCATTTCGATAATTCGCTATACTAATATATAAATATATATATTTATAATTATAAATTTCAAAGTTTTGTAATTTATAGTTTTTACATATTCTTTCATAGTATCTCTCCAACTATTTCGGCCTAATTTTCAAAATATATATACCCAAAAAACAAGTCGCGGTTTCCTCTCTCTCCACAATACACAGAACACTCTCGAAAAAAAAAAAAATGCAAACAAAAAACCTATGCAAAATTCTTAATATTTATGACACACAAAATATAAATTATATTGAAAACATTTAACAATCATTTATTTTTCTTCATGTATTTCTTAATTTATTCTCAAATCATCTTGCAGAAGATTGAATGGATAAACGCTAAATTCAAAAACTAACAAAATAAAAAAACCCAACCGCAAGCAAAATTGCCCACATGACAGAAAAAACAACTAAAAAAAAAACCAAAATGTTAAGCGATATACAAAAAAAAATCCAAAACCAAAAAAAAAACCCAAATGCAACAAACCAAATTATATACTTATATAAAATATTCACTTGACCAAAAAAAAAACAAAAAAATTTAAACCAAACGCATTATTTATATAAACAAAAAAAAAACAACAAAAAATGTTACTTAAAAAAACTGAAACAAAATTTTGTGTGGTAAGTTAGAAATTGTTGGTTAAACGATGCAAATTTTCATTTATATAAAAACTATAAACAACAAAATAAAAAGTTTTCAATGTTTCGTTGTTGATTTTCAATTGCATAAAAAATTGTGTTCAGCAAAATAGTTGCCTATCAAATTTTCAATTTTAATTTATTTATAATCGCCGGTGTCGTCCTATGTCCATATAAGTATTATAATGTTGTCTGTCTATGTGTTTGTTAATATTTATATTCAGTTTTTTAATTTCATTTGTAATTTTGAAAATATATTTCCCATTTTTTTTTAAAGTTCAATTATCTGCTGAATATACAACAATAATTTAATTTAAAAAAAAACAAATTTAAGGCTTATAAAATGTTTTGCATTTACTCAAAGGAAACAAACGACAACTACACACATAAATTCTAGATTTACATTAATTATTAAAAATGAAATTAAAAAACTGAATATAAATATTAACAAACACATAGACAGACAACATTATAATACTTATATGGACATAGGACGACACCGGCGATTATAAATAAATTAAAATTGAAAATTTGATAGGCAACTATTTTGCTGAACACAATTTTTTATGCAATTGAAAATCAACAACGAAACATTGAAAACTTTTTTATTTTGTTGTTTATAGTTTTTATATAAATGAAAATTTGCATCGTTTAACCAACAATTTCTAACTTACCACACAAAATTTTGTTTCAGTTTTTTTAAGTAACATTTTTTGTTGTTTTTTTTTTGTTTATATAAATAATGCGTTTGGTTTAAATTTTTTTGTTTTTTTTTTGTCAAGTGAATATTTTATATAAGTATATAATTTGGTTTGTTGCATTTGGGTTTTTTTTTTGGTTTTGGATTTTTTTTTGTATATCGCTTAACATTTTGGTTTTTTTTTTAGTTGTTTTTTCTGTCATGTGGGCAATTTTGCTTGCGGTTGGGTTTTTTTATTTTGTTAGTTTTTGAATTTAGCGTTTATCCATTCAATCTTCTGCAAGATGATTTGAGAATAAATTAAGAAATACATGAAGAAAAATAAATGATTGTTAAATGTTTTCAATATAATTTATATTTTGTGTGTCATAAATATTAAGAATTTTGCATAGGTTTTTTGTTTGCATTTCTTTTTTTTTTCGAGAGTGTTCTGTGTATTGTGGAGAGAGAGGAAACCGCGACTTGTTTTTTGGGTATATATATTTTGAAAATTAGGCCGAAATAGTTGGAGAGATACTATGAAAGAATATGTAAAAACTATAAATTACAAAACTTTGAAATTTATAATTATAAATATATATATTTTTTTTTTTTTTTTTTTTTTTTTTTTTTTTTTTTTTTTTTTTTTTTTTTTTTTTTTTTTTTTTTTTTTTTTTTTTTTTTTTTTTTTTTTTTTTTTTTTTATATATATTTATAATTATAAATTTCAAAGTTTTGTAATTTATAGTTTTTACATATTCTTTCATAGTATCTCTCCAACTATTTCGGCCTAATTTTCAAAATATATATACCCAAAAAACAAGTCGCGGTTTCCTCTCTCTCCACAATACACAGAACACTCTCGAAAAAAAAAAGAAATGCAAACAAAAAACCTATGCAAAATTCTTAATATTTATGACACACAAAATATAAATTATATTGAAAACATTTAACAATCATTTATTTTTCTTCATGTATTTCTTAATTTATTCTCAAATCATCTTGCAGAAGATTGAATGGATAAACGCTAAATTCAAAAACTAACAAAATAAAAAACCCAACCGCAAGCAAAATTGCCCACATGACAGAAAAACAACTAAAAAAAAAAACCAAAATGTTAAGCGATATACAAAAAAAAATCCAAAACCAAAAAAAAAACCCAAATGCAACAAACCAAATTATATACTTATATAAAATATTCACTTGACAAAAAAAAAACAAAAAAATTTAAACCAAACGCATTATTTATATAAACAAAAAAAAAACAACAAAAAATGTTACTTAAAAAAACTGAAACAAAATTTTGTGTGGTAAGTTAGAAATTGTTGGTTAAACGATGCAAATTTTCATTTATATAAAAACTATAAACAACAAAATAAAAAGTTTTCAATGTTTCGTTGTTGATTTTCAATTGCATAAAAAATTGTGTTCAGCAAAATAGTTGCCTATCAAATTTTCAATTTTAATTTATTTATAATCGCCGGTGTCGTCCTATGTCCATATAAGTATTATAATGTTGTCTGTCTATGTGTTTGTTAATATTTATATTCAGTTTTTTAATTTCATTTTTAATAATTAATGTAAATCTAGAATTTATGTGTGTAGTTGTCGTTTGTTTCCTTTGAGTAAATGCAAAACATTTTATAAGCCTTAAATTTGTTTTTTTTTAAATTAAATTATTGTTGTATATTCAGCAGAAATTGAACTTTAAAAAAAATGGGAAATATATTTTCAAAATTACAAGCTAAAAAAAAATGAATATAATCATTGCTAACTCCAGATTTAAATGCTTTTCTTAACATTTAATGTTTATATACGAATTTTGTAATTAAAACCAACTCACCACACAAAATCAAAAGGGATAGAAATATACAATTAATTCTTAATAACAATATGTAAGTCGGTCTGTCCATATACCAAAAAAACACATTAACAATTTGAATTGTATAGAAAAACTCTAAGTTAATTCTTTTTATATAATAATTATTGCTATTTTTTAAATAGCTTTTATGTTTAGTTTTCTATATATTTGGCGTGCTTCGTATAAGTATATTTTTTGCTATATATTAAATATATATAATATATATTGAATATTTAGCTTGCTTTTAATTTATATGTTAAATATATATGCTGTAAATACACACCGATTTCTTTATTTCGTACTAATTATTAACTAAGTATTTGTATATATATACTACTTATATATATGGTGTCAAAATGACATTTAATTTGGTGTTAGGACAACAAGCAAGTCATGGCAAAGGATTTCTTAACTGTGATGGAAAATTCTTTTTATTATATTACCTATATGGTTCCTTTGTTTGCTAACTAATCTGGGAGAGTTCATTATGTACAAAAAATATATATATAAATATATTGGCCAAATTATCAAATATTAAAAGAAATATTTCCAACTTTTGTAGACGATTACTTTTCAGTTACGGTGCGTATACCAAAGCGAATAACAGTCTGTGAAAATCTATGCCTTAGTTTAATGCCACGCGATTAGTTTTTGAAGGTAAACTTAAAATGAAGAAACCATGTACTTGCTTGGGAGGTCAATACTAAATTATAAAACATCAATGCTTGCTAGACACTATTTTTTTACAACTAAATTAAAACATGATATGCCACAATGTATGCTATAAGTATGCCTAAACTAAAACTTGCATATATACTTACTTATATACTTATATTAATTACCTGTAAGCCACACACATAGTAATTGTCAATTTGATAAATCTTCCTCAGAGGAACAATGGGAAAAGGACTTGGAGGCTGAACTCAAGGACTACGAGGTTGTCGACGAAGGAGGCACTGCTGGCGGTCGCAGAAAACACAATCTAGCGGATGATGAGGAGGAAGAGGAGGCACCGACAATATCAAATATGAGAACACGTTCGACCAACAACGATTGGGAAGAGTATGCCGATTTAATTGAGGATACCGATGATTTAAAGTAATTAAGAGCTTATATCGTAGTTTCTTCTAAGTTGGCTCTAAGTTTATAACTTAACTTTTCTTTCCATTCCTTTTCTACTCCTTGTTTCTTTTTATTAACTACTACTACTTACTTACCTACTGTGTGTATTACTCTCATTATTGTTACGAAAAACCTAAAAACCAATCAATCTATCGACAACCAAATACCCTACAACAGAACATTGAAGTGCCTAAAACGCACCATGTTGGGCTATCAATGAGACGAGGCATTCTTTACGCTATTCTAGTGTTGGCCCAAAAAACATGTATTAGTATATAGAATTAGCCTCGGATCGTATTGGAAAAGTTGGTTGAGATCTTGGCCATTGCAAAGCATTTTATTCAGTTACCTTTTAAAGATGATATAAGACACTAAAAACAACCCCAAGTACTTTATATATTGATTCAAATTTTTGTCAAAATTCAAAACTATCTGATGCGACGAATTTTCTAATTTTTTATTTGTCTCGGTGACGAGGGCAGTTACAAGCGTTACGGGAACTTTTGCCAATTGTTCAGCACACGAAAATATGGCAAACAGTTAACTACATATAAATACATAAATACACAAGATTCAAGCTAAACAAGAAACTGGTTAAACTATAAATAAAAAGCGTATAAATCGTATTTTAATATAGTAATGATAAAAATAAATAAATTCAATATTAAAACAAAAAAATGGTACATAAACAAAAGCTTCAAAAGGGAAAAATTTTGTTATTTATATTTATAAATAAATAAAAAAATATATATATACATATATATATATATATATATACAGATAAATTAATGCATTTGAATTTAATGTGTAAAAAATATTATAAAATATAGATATATATAAAATATATATATATATATACACTATATGTACTATGTAAAAAATATTAATAAAAAAAAAAAATTAAATAAAATATATTTAACAAGAAAAATAATGAAACATATATGCAATTCTTTGGTTTATAAATTAAATATATTTTTTATTTTCAAAAGCAATAAATTCATTTGCAAATTGATGTGCAAATAAAATAAGCATAAATTAGTTTAGAGCAAAAAATTAGGTTTGATTTAATTGAAATTTTGAATAGTTTTTTGGCCTACACAATTTAAATAAATTCAAAATTTGCTTACATTTTGAAGCGTAAAAAGTAAATTCTTTTCATATTGATTTCCGCTGATTTCTTATAAAACATATATCATATATCACAAAACATTGGCACGCTTTCAGTACAATTATTGTTTTTTGTAATATCTTCCTGTTTTTCATATATTTTCAAACACATTTATTCATATACTCACAAAATTTTCCTTTTAATATGAATGCCAAAAATGAATATAATTGAGAGTTCAGAGCAACACTTTTATGGAAATGAAATATGAATCGCAATTAACAAAAAAATGAATACAAATAACAAAATCGCAATTATAAACAATAAGCAGTTCAAACCCTTTAACAAATATATATATATATATATTTACATATATATTTCACTAGACAAATTTTTATGCATAAAATAAAATGAAAGCAAAGAAAGAAAAACAAAAAAAAACAATCTATATTATCAATGTTTTTGCTCTAAATGTCTAACTAATTGTTAAAAAAAACAAAAAAAACAAAATCAACTTATTTTCAGCAGACAAGGACAAAGTTTAATGAAATATGCTATATATGTGAAATTATTTGTTAGTTAATTGATTGATACTTGGCGGTAAAAGTTTAATGACATTTTATGACATTTAACTGAAACTGTATATTGTACATTTTACTTTTAAACAAATGAAAAGTATTTACAACAACAAAATAAACAAACAAAACAAACAAACAAGCAAGTGTTAAACTAACATATTTTAAATTTGTATTTACTTTGTGCGTTTTTAAACAAGTTGGCTAAACTATGAAAGCGACTAGTGCATAAAAAGAAACTAATAATAAATGATTGATAATAAATATTATTATAATACTATTAACAAGGAATGACAAATAATGTAATGTTGACAACATGTTTTACAGTACTATATATATCAAAGCCCAAAATGATTCAAGCATTAACACATATTTTATTGTCCTCATACAATTTACATACTTATTATTATTAAACAAAACAACAAAACGTTAATTAAAGGTTACGAGTAAAAGTTCGTTGAAGCATTTGCATACGAAAATAACAAAAACAAAAAAAATACACCCGCAGTAATTTCCATAAATATAAAATTGCAAAAAAAGAATTAAACATTTAAAACAAATACTATATATGTATGTATATGTACTAATTAAAGTATATCACCAAAATATATAATTTAGTTGACTAATAATAATAAAACTGAAATTATTAATTATAACATTTAGACAGACAAGATGGTGGCGTTTAAAGATATTGACAAAACTGCAAAGTTAGACACAAATAAAAAGTCATTAAATATTGAAAGTCAAGTAATATTTAGAGCGCATACAAATGGAGTACCAGTACACTACAACAACAACAACAAAGAAAAATAAGTAAAACCCATTGCAAAAGTTTGGAAAACAAGACAACCCAAAAGAAAACAAAAAAAAAGACACGACAAGATCATTTATGTAAAATTTAGTGACAAAACCGACAAGTTATACTAGTATACATAAATATATATGACAAAAAAGAAAAATTAAATGAGAGTAACATCATGAACAGTAATAAAATGAAAGTGTATAACTATTAAAACTAACAATATATATAAAGCGGTATTTTATTTCGTAGCTAACTTTAAAAAGAAATAGATCTACTATTAATGAGGCGTGTTGTCCTGATACAAAGCGCAGACTCTGCTTGCAGGACGAAGGAACTATAATGTATATTCCCTGTTAGTTGGAATAGGAGGCAGCAGCTTGTTTGGACAGATTCTGTAGGGTGAACTGAACTATATAGACTCAGCACTTTAAAAGATCATATAAACCCTCTTTCTAACTTTTCAGACGTTTACATAATTTTATAATATTATAAAATTGTTTTTAATGAGTTGAGAATGCATTTTCTTTCTATTAGTTGAGAAATTAGGCAGCAAACTGTTTTGGTAGATTTTATAAAGTGAATTGAACTATATCGACTCAGCACTTTAAAAAACCATAAACCCTCTATCTAACTCTTCCAACATTTACATAATTTTATATTACAAATTTATTACCCATTTTCAATAAGTTCAGAGTGCATTTTATTTCCTTTATTACTTGTTAACAAATTTATTTACAATTTTTTTATAATTTACTAGATATTACACTACAAAAAATTTAAATAATCAATTTTTGAAACAATACGCATTGTGAATTAACATACAAAATTAATAAGCACGCGATTGATAAAAAAATACAAAAGTATTTAAATAACTGGCCAAAATTACAAATCCTAACACATTTAAAATCCCCTTTAAAATGTTGGCTGTGCCACGGACAGCGAAATTCAAGGGACTGTGAGTGTAGTTTACATATATGTATATTTTTATGCTAGTAACACAATTCAAAAAATAAGGAGAAATCATCAAATGCCCCGAAAACTGCTCTAATGACTAAGTGTAGCTACAGTTTTAATAATGGTATTAGATACACTTGGATTATCGATTGTTATACGACCCATAACGCGAACTGTGACGATGTGACTCTGAACGTTCATAGGTGATGCTTTTGAAACGATTGTTAGCTTCCAACGGCTGAGGATTCGGCACAGCACGGCCACCACGATTTACCATCAAATCCTTCCATATCATCGTCAGCAATATAAATAAACCGCCCACAATTTTATTCACAAACTCAATTAGTTTAAATACGATTGGTGTGGCGGTATGTGTAAAACGGCTGAGCTCAAATAGAAGGCGCACTGTAAAAATGCCCAGGAATCGGAGTGCAACAACTGCGCCGCCAAGAATTGAAACGATGAGCAGGCCCAGAAAGCGTATGGTGCCCATTATATTGCGTTTGTTCACATCCTTGGCCATGAATTCGTATGTTGTGGTTACAATTGATTGACGCCACTGCTGTAGGACTGCCAGAAAGTCATCTAGGCCAATTTGCGGCACCTGTTCCTCGGTGACAACGGCATCA
This sequence comes from Hirtodrosophila alboralis, assembly GCA_035043045.1. Lineage (NCBI taxonomy): Eukaryota > Metazoa > Arthropoda > Insecta > Diptera > Drosophilidae > Hirtodrosophila > Hirtodrosophila alboralis. The sequence goes on from JAWNNH010000253.1 coordinate 146,044, forward strand.
GCGAATGGTGCTGCCGTCTCAGAGCTATCACCAGTGGTTAAGGCTCTGCTGGGACTGATCTTTTTTGACGATGAAGAACGTCGTGGCATTGGCAATTGCTCTGGCTCAACGGCACGAATCATTTTTAGCTTTAGCTGTACTTCCTGATCCCGAAAGCGTAGTTTTTTAATGCTGAACCAGTATTCTCCAAATGCCAAATCATTGAGCTCCGTCCAAATGCAGGTGTCCAGCTGTGCAGGATGTGGTGTATGATTGTAGCTGCCAACGCTGCCCTTTGTGATGCCCACCCACATGTTGGGCACGAAACGTTGATAGAACATTTGCAATTGTGTTGCGCTGCCCAGTAGCTGCTTCTCCAGATCGCGTTCGGTGCGCTGCAGGGCTATAACATCACGATAACCACCAAACTGTTCCACAAAGCAGCGCCCCAGGTAAACTCCTCGAAATAGACGCGATTTATATAGCTGCTTTGTAAGTGATTGCATTGCTAGCTCCTCTGGTGGCATAAATCTACTGCCTGCTCCTCCCGGCGCGCTAACAACGGCATTCGTAACGGCCATTATTTACAGCTGATTCTACATAGTAAATGTGCACTTGTTATTGTTGTTAGTTAACCATTTGGCTTTACTCACCTTTACCTTGCTTTGGACTTCAGCTTTCGCCTGTTAGTCACCGCTGCTTTTGTTATTGTTTGTGGTGCCGATTGCTGTCCGGCCAAAATTGTACTATAGGGCACACGTGTGCTCAAACAACCGAGTTACAATTTTTAACTTGAACGTTTTACAAAAATAATGCATAATATGCATGCAAAAAAAGCTAATAAAGCATTTTCGAAACTAATTGCAGATATCTAATTTCTGCCTGGAAAGCCAATCGCTTTTATATACCATACATACATATGTACATACATATATATTTGTTATTGTGCTAACATACCAGTTAGCTTAACATTTTTCTGAAATGTTATTTGCAGCAAAAACTGTTGTATTTGATTCAGTTAAAAAAGAGAATTTAGAAGTAATATTTAAATATTTTATGCGTATTATTGTAATTTTTGGTAAATTTTTTAATAATAGAGTCACCCAGAAAGTCAAAAATAGCAGGCAGTAGATTTATTTAACAGCTGTTGGATTATTTACTAAAAACTTGTCCAAAAGGTATCGAAATACAGTAACATTAAATACATTTATGTACTTTCAGTATTTTTTTTAGCGGTCACACTGAATGGTGGCAACAAAACAAGAAAAGTTCCCAAACGTTTTACTGCCATTTCATACACATTTTTTTGCTAAAGTAATTTATTAAGCCGCTGTCAAAATTGGCTCCAAACACCGTCTCAAAAACTATTATATTAGGATGACTTTGGTGGGGTTGGCAGCGAGAAAGCTGGCGCAAAAGCAACGGTAAGTAAAAGACACAATTCACAAAAAATCAAAGAAAACTATTCAAAATTACTTTTTATGCGCAGCACTGCAAAGTTGGCCGCCGCTTTTCCAAATGGCGTTCGCTGTCAAAAGTGTCTGAACTTGGGACACTGGAGCTACGAATGCAAGGAAAAGCGAAAATTTGTACACCGCAGCTCGCGCACAAAACAGTTAAGCAAGCATCTGGCAGAGAAGGCTGCGAATGCCGCAGAATCGTTGGCCAGTGAGACGCGCGCCTTGGATGCGGACGCTGAAGTACGTCTCGATCGCGAAAAGCGCGCCAAGCGTTCAAGAAGGCACAGCCATAGTTCATCATCATCGAGCTCATCCGACAGCTCGAACAGCAGCTCGGATTCGTCGAACTCGGACTCAAGCAGCAGCGGCGATTCCGATAGTTCTAGCTCAGATGACAGCTCGTCCGACGGTGAATCAGGTTCCTCCAGTGGCAGTGAAAGCGATGACTCGAGCTCAAGTAGCAAAAGCAGTGACAGCGCCTACGAACAGGAGAGTTCTGCAGCAACTAAGAAAAAACGGCGCGATAGCACAGCTGAATCTTCCGATGACGGTGCACAGGATGTGTAAGGCGGATTGAATATCGACAGTAAAATTACACTACAATAATTATAATTGTAACAAAGCGTATAATGCATACATAGCTTTAGTAGTTTAGTTAACTTTTATTTCAGACGTTATCGTCAGCATTACAATTGGCATTTTATAACTTATTTTAATAATTTCACGCATACTTAGGCCATTAATAATAACGCATTTGTGTATCAATAAATGGCAAATATAATTCTAGTTATTTGATTAGTCTGAATCGATTTCTTCATCAAACTGTTCCAACTTGTTTGCAAACAAACCCAAGTCGATCTGTTGCTTATTTATTTGCTCGTTTGTCGCATATATACTTTGGGCAGAAGAAACGGTAGCTATGTCTGCATTAAAATTAGATGAAACCGATTGTGTTCCTATCGTGTTTTGAGCAGTCAGCCCCTTTAAGTGCAATTCCTCCACCTGAAAATAAACAAAGAGTTTGCAAAACTAAGTCCAGGTCTATTGCGGACGAATGAGATCTTACTTTGAGAGAGTTCAAGGCTTCTTTGATAAGTGGCAGAGTCTTAAGTAGCTTCTTTTCAATAGCATACAAATCTGATTGTTCCTTTTGCAAAATACCATTGGTTCGTAGCATTTTTATTAAGTTCTGTTTGTAAACAACAATTTATCAGAAATTACCTATCGTTGACTGTGGCCACTTCATTGCTGTAAACTTAACATTAGCTTAACATTTTTCTGTACTGTTATTTATTAAAAACAAAAACAGTCTGGAATAAAAGATTTTATTTTGTAATGCTAAATAATGAAAATATAGTATATATTGTTCTAAACGGTGAATAGCTCAGACCATAATGAAAATTTGAAGATAACTATAACAGAACACAGTATGTTACTTTATTACAGAGTACCGAGAGAAGTATCGAGTATTTTGAAATACATAGACCGCCAGTCTCAAACCAATAATAAAATACCACTAAACTACTATAATTTTGAAGAGTATGCTTCGTTTTTATTGCTAAAATAAAAAAAACAGCAAATACCCCGGAGGATTTGTTTAATTTTGGTCAAATTAAAATATTAATCGAAATAATTTTCCGCCTCGTTTGTCAACCATCACACAGTGTGACCAACTCGTGTTTACCGCGCTGCGTCATTTTAATATTCGCGCGGTAAGATTCACACTATTATTATTGTTGTGCAAACATTTTAAGAAAAAGGTAATTATTTTATGTTTAAGGCGAACCGCCGGACTCTTACACTACTTATATTTCCTGTTGCAGCACACAAATGATGGAGACAGATGAGGACTTAATTTTTCAGCGCTTTAATGTAAACTGTCAAAAATTGCAAATTGATGAAAAAATTTGGCGAAATGCATTCAAAACAATTAAAAACTTAAATGTCGATGGTGTTTTATCCAGCGATTTGGAGACTTGGCTTTGCTGTGCCGTCTACAGTGAGCTACAACAGACAAAAATGAAGGACATGCGTCAAAACGCCGAGGAACAGGAGCAATATAATAAGAAGGGGCGCTGCAATAGCTGGAATATATCACTGACCAAACTGCTGCGCAGTTTTAGCATAAACATTAAGAAATTTCTTAAGAAAATGGCTTACTGGAATTGGCTGGCACAGACTGCAGAAATCTTTCAGCAGGAGATCCGCGAACTGGAGCAAAGACTGGGCATTACACTACTCCTGTTGCAGCACTACAAGCGCATCTTTAAGCAGCTCTATGTGCTGCCCGAGTCAACAAATAGTCAAGCTCATTACCACATGACATACGAATTTGGTTGGCTCCTCTTTCTGGTAATACGCAACGAGCTGCCTTTGTTTGCTACAACTAACCTGGTCAATAGTTGCCAGCTTCTAGTTTGTGCCCTGGAACTGGTCTATGTAAATGCACTTGAGGTGCACAAATCTGATATAATTAATACAAAGTTTGAGGGTGTACCCCCAAATTGGTGCAACAGTGATTTTGACATGGACCAACTGCTCAATTACAATGCCATGGACGCCATTTGTGCCCTTATACCAGAACTACCAAAGAAGGGCACCTGCAATATGAAGAAAGCATTCTTTCACAAGGCTCTGATGGGTTTGTTTGTGGATCAGCGACTGCTGGGCAACGATCGCACAATGCGTGAACTAATTAAGGATGACATATTGGAAGTCAACTTTGCCTCTTTAAATCACAGCTATGCAGCGCATGTGTCCGACATCAGCGAAATAGACGAGCGGGTTTTATTGTCATCAGACAAACTGTTTAACAATGTTAAAACATTTCCGCTTGATGTTAATTCAATGAGCGCCAAACAACGCATGAATCTCAAAAATCTAACATCACAAGATCTATTACACACGTTGCCTGTGTACATAACCGATGCTATAAGTGCAAACGAGGCTAATCTGCTACAAGACACATTTCGCGATTACAGCATGAAATTTGAGAAGGCTACGAATTTAAACCAAATGGCACCTGAGTGCCTTAACCTGGTTAAGGGTTTGTACTATACGCTGCTGAATAGGATCATTAGCGCCGAACTGCGTCGTCGGCCAACGATCAGAATCTCACAATTGCTAGTTCACGACTTTAATGTCGGACTGATTGCCTGTTGCTTTGAACTGATACTGCATATCTATGATACGGAAGAGTCGCGACAGTTTCCCTGGCTGATTAACTGCTTTAATATTGACGCTTACGAGTTTCAAAAGATACTCGAGGTGGTTGTGCGCAATGAAAATGGTTTGCTTACGCGTGATCTCATCAAGTATTTATATGAGGTGGAGGCTCAGTGTCTGGACTCGTTAATCTGGCGCAAGAACTCTCAGTTGTGGACCATTTTAAATCAAACAGGTGTGCCCAGTTGCCAGGACGTGCAATCAAGTTTGGGTCAGGAGAATGAGAGTTCAAATACAAAAAAATCATTAGGTCCATCCGCCATTTGCCTACGCAAGTTTTACCATCTGGCCAAACAGCGACTAACCAATCTTTGCAAGGGTTTATCCCTGGTTGACAGCTACACAGATATTTGGCACATTGTCGAACACTCAATAATTGTGCAGGACGCTGCACTTATGCAACAGCGTCATCTCGATCAGTTGCTCATGTGTGGAATTAACCTCCATGTGCGTAAGGCACATCTACGTCCAACATTTAGCGATATTATTCTACAGTATCGACGCCAGCCATATGCCAAACGTGATATTTATCGCTCTGTCCATTTGCCGGATGGAAAGGAGAACACAGACATTATTACCTTCTACAATCGAACCTATCTTAAGCTAATGAGCAACTATGTTCCAAAGGTGCATTGTGACCAATTGCAGCCCCTTCAGGATCGCAGCAACAATATCCAGATCAAGAGCAATGGCCAAAATACAAATGTCTTTATCTCAACTACAATAGAACGCCAAGTGAAGACTGTTCCAGAGCCGATGGTACCACAGAGCCCAAAGCGTGCACGCTGCGATGACGAGCTGGGTAAGCTCGGTAAACGTCGGACTTTCAAAGCTGTCATTAATCAAAATATTGTGGTGCCAAGAATTGGAACCTAGCATAATTCTTATAGCGTTTAAGCTATACCACTTTAAGCCTTTTCATTATAAATGTATATTACCGAAATTATCTGAATAATAAAATTACCATATTTTTATATTTAATTGTTTTAAACACTTTATGCAAAGGGTAAAGGATTGGGAATGTCATGTCAATATTGATTTATCTGTTTCTATGCAAACTAGTTTCTCAGCTTCCTTTTATTGCAGTTGTCAAAATTATGAAATATATGTATCTATTTTTATACAATATTTAACTTTTAGTATACTAAACAAAAGTTTCCTGAATTTTACCAAATTCTGTCTACTACTACATAATTCGGACCGTAGCCATTATAATTTATATTATTCAAAATCATTTGTTAAATAAGAAATGAAATATTGATTTATTATTAAGTTTATTACAATCTCTGAAAGTGAATTTTTTTATATTAGCAGCAAAGTTTTGATACTATCTTTAGGGATAATACTTTTGTTTATCTAAAGTCCAAGCCCAGGAAATCTTCCATTTAAGTTCAGAGAGCTTTCCAGTCTTAAAAAACGTAGGGAAAGTAATCGATAGCTACCTTCATTATCGTACCTTACCTTCATTATCGTCGATCAGTAATTTTATCCATTAAGACCTAACATTCATTATTTTATTTATTTTAAAATAAAAAATTTAATATTTTGAGAAACTTTTAAAAGATTTGGGTAATTTCATACATATGAATAGACTTTATTTTAATGCGATTTTGGATTTGAAACTCGGTTCAAAGTTATGTAAATATTGAAAGGGGCGCCCAGTTGTGACATATGATCAGGCGCCACCAAAGGGGGACTACAACGAAATACATAAGTACACTAATAAAAGGAATTTTAAGCTGGGTCAGACAAGGTTACGGGAGAGAAGATACAATACATACTGAGAGCGAGCAACTTACAACTAAAGTTTATTTTCATGCCTACACATAGCTTTAAGTTGAAGGAGGAGGAGGAGCCGCAGCAACCGCAGTAGCAGCAGCAACAGTAGTAGCAACACTGGCCGCCGGAATGCTTGGAGCAGGCACAGTGCTTGGGGCGACTGCTGCCACGCTGGCGGCTTCAGCAACGGGTGGTGCATTAGCTGGCGGTGTAGTGTCTAAAAAAAAATACAAAAAATTAATATCACATTAATAGGAAAATAACGCTCACTTACCCATTGGCGTGGGTGCCTGAGGTTGTGCCACCGGTGCAGGTTGCTCGCCTGCAGCTACCGGTGGCGTGGCAGCCACTGGTGGGGTTATTGGAGGTGCTGTAAAGGGTGCACCGTTGGGCGGTACGCCAGCAGCTATGTGCGGTGGCAACGGTTGATGCTGTGCCGAGGGTGCTGTCACCAGCTGTTGTGGCTGTGGCTGGTGTGGAGTAGGCTGCTGCTGCTGGTGATGATGTGGCGGCGGCGGCGGTAGTGCCTGCTGTGCTTGCTGCTGTTGTTGTTGAGGTGGCAATATCATAGAGCCCGCAGCAGCGGCCGCCTGTCCCTGTTGTTGCAGCTCCTGTTGCAGGCGATGATGCGCCTGTTGACGTGCACGAAACTCGGCCGCCTTCAATTGCTCGAGATGGAACTGTTGTCGCTCTGTGATGAGCTGCTGTCGTTGATATTCAAGGCCTTCACGTTCACGCTCCATGGTAGCCTCCAGCTCTTCAAAGTGCCTCAACTTGATTTCAAGCTTCTTCATTTGTGTCTCCACCAGCAAAGCCACCAATGACTTGATTTTGCGCTCCTCCAGTGCTGCCAAATGTTTCGCCTTTACAGCTGCCGATGCCAATGCTGCAGCTGCTGCCGTTTGCATATTGTTCTCACTGAATGCTCCATCCTTAGCCGAGATGCTGCCGCTGCTGGCCTCATTGCTGCCATCTTTAGTATCGCCATCGCCACTGTTGTCCTCCGTTTTGTTCTCCACATCGCTGGTGGTGCCAGTCTCTGTGGGTGAGGAGTTGGAAGCCGTTTTGTTTGAGGCGTTGATCGATTTGTCGTTTTTGTTGGCTTTGTCGCCGCCGCCGGGCAACGACGACAATTCTTTAGATTTTTTATCTGTGTTATTGGTGGTGAGCGTGTTGCTTGTTGCTGTGGTTGTAGCTGTTGTTGTTGTTGTTGATGTTGTTGATGATGTTGATGTGGAACTTGTGTCTGAGTTTGTGTTGATCTTATCCGATTTCGTTTTGTCTTTCGATTTGCCCTCGTCTGTGACTTATGTTTGAACAAACACAATACAACGCAATACAAAAAAAATTGGCCAAATTTGTTTTTTTTATTTAAGATGTTTTCCAAAATTTTGTAAAAAAAAAAAAGGAATGTTAATTTAAATAATAAACATAAAATATATAGAAAAACTAAGATAGGCATTTAGTCGACATGCCGACATAATTCATACGCTTGTAATTAGAACTTTTTGGTAGCATTTAATAAACGCATTTTAATTAAGTTATAAATTGCAGCAAATTGGCGCTACTATTTTAATCTGGTTGGCCCGAAAGGGAAGAAATAATAGAGAAACCCACTATACGATGAATATATTGCAGAGTTTCATGGTGCGTTTGAATTGATTGATTGTATTTGAAGAACTCACAACTTGCAAGTGGCCAAGATAGAGGGTTGCACTTGACCATTTTTTCCTAGCTCAACAGCTATGCAGTTGATTTCAATGTTTGGATAACCTGATAGCCATGGAAGACTGATTGCGAATTGTTGGGCCATCCCGTATAGAGATTAACCACAAAGAGCGATTTACTGATAGCAAATTGGCGGAAACTGCGTTCATCGATTTAATTGCACATTAGCTATCACTGTAGATATTTATGTAAACTCTCTGAGATTATTAGTTGAGAAATTGGCAAAAACTTCTGCTATAAAAACACTACACCATGTTGGTCATTATATTAGAAACAATTTAAAAATTTAAGTGCACAGTCAGCCGTCTAGGGTCTGTTCTTTGTGGTGTCTTCGCAGCAAGTGTTAACGCAAACTAATAGCTTTTTTACACTACGTTTTAATTGTTAATAAAATGGTTTTAAAAATGCCAATAATAATAAACTTTTGTTGAAAATTGAAATGCAATTTTATTGCAAATATTACAAGAAGAGGAGGTGGCCAAATTGTTGGAAGTATTTCAAACCATACTTGTTCGTACTACATGAGGTGCGTGCTATTCAAAATTTAACAGCAAAATTTCAAAATTAACAGCCTTAAAAATGTACTATCGAGTTGAAATTTACGCAATTACACAGAATTTTTCAGCATTTCTCAAAAATGCTGAATGCTGCCTAGTGTGAAAAGGTTATAAGTCAATCTTTCAATGCACAATACTAAACACATTTATAGACACGTCTGCAAGTCTGCCAGATTACTTAAACTTGAGCAACTTCAGATACCCACATTCATACCTTCTCACCGTTTAATTGTTGCTTCAAGTCTTGCTTTTAAATGTTCCATTTGAACTGAACTGAATTCTTGCCTTGACTAAGCGTTTAAAATGCTTTCTATATCTCATTCGCTGTGTTCACTCGCAATGGTATGAATAATTGTAGTTTGGTTTATCAATCATCATAATTACCGTCTTTCTTGCTTGAATCCTTAGTTTCCTCATCGTTGGTAACCGCTGTGGTGCTGCTATTATTACCCTCCTTTGATTCCTCATCGTCTTTGTCGTTGCCGGTGCCGGCAATGCCACTGTTTGCTAGACCAAAGTTGGGATTGAATTTGCCACCTGTTGAGGCTTTCTCCACGTTCTTCATATGGTTATCCATAATTGTGGCTGGCACTTCATCCTGCAATGATTTGATAATAATTATACAGTTCCTATTTATGCTTGTTTGCGCTTTGGAACTTACCTTAATGGCGGCAAATTCCTCCATGGCGGCCTTGGCAGCGGCAGCGGCGACACGTGGATCTACCACAGATGCTAAAAATGCCACTGTTGACATTATTGGATTACCAGATTTGCTAAATGGAATTGGCTGGCAGCCGAGTGGTCCCAAAAAGCCGCCATCATCTTCTAGGTACGGATCCTCGATGGGTAAACGCAAAAAGTGTAAAATGCACTCGTCCTGGGTGCGTGTGCCCACATGCTCGCACACCTTATTCCAATCGTCCTTGTGCATCTCAAGCCCCTCGAGCAGAAGCAGTGTCTCCTGGTCGGTCCATTCGCGTGACATGCTCGCCGCCGTGCGATTCTTCATGGCCGCCGGCTTCTTGGCATATTGATCTAGCTTCAGTCCAAATTGACTGACACCAGAGGCCAATCCGGTGGCGGCGGCAGTACCGCCATTTTCCAGCGTCTCTGTCTTAATGGCCAGCGCACCGCCAGTCTTATCGCACTCCTCCTTGCCCAGCGGCTTCTTGTCGAGATCCAGTAGCGTCTTGGCCGCCGATGGCTGTTGCGTCTTTTGCGGATTGATTGCCTGCAAGCCCGATGGTGTATCTGAGAGTATGTGAAAGTGCGAGGTAGGCGGCGGTCCCATAGGTGTGGGTCGTAAATCCGCATCGATCTGGTAATTAATCAGGCCCCACTGCTCGAGGAATGCGTGCACGCGCATTATGGCGCAAACATCGCCAGCCAAATTGCGGCGACAGGCGGTGCTGGTCAAATATTCTGTGGGATTTAACCTGCAAGCAAAGAATAATCAGATTAAAGTTAAAAAATACGTTTATTAAATTACAATAGACTGTTATGAACGATTCTTTTCGATGAATTTTTAATTAAATATTATTATATAGCCATAACTCACCTGTAAGTGTCTATCATAAAATTGCGATAGGCCATATAAATCTCTGGCGTCTTGGATTTGTTTTTGCTATTGAAAAACTCGGGCATGGCGCGCTTTTCAATGACATGAATTGAATTGTAATCGAACCAGGCCGAATATGAGGGGACAATAATGTGATGCGTCTGCTCAGTGACATTGTCCTCCATATCCTCCTTGACCGAAGATGAAAACTCCTGGGTATTGCTATTGTCGCTAGTCTTGCCCGTTTGAGAATTGTCGCCATCGCCAGTTGATAGCGCCTGGGCAGCACTGCCGCCGGTCATTTCATCATCCAGATCCGTCATGGTGCCACCTGATGAGCACAATATAATATAAATCTTTAAATGTGTGATAATTCTATGGATTACTCACCCTTGATGGGCATCATATCGTTGTCAGCACGTGATTTGCCACCCGGTGCTGGGCTGGCTGTCGATTGCAGCGCCGAATGTGTCGCCTTGTGCACCTCCTGAATGTTAGGCTCTGCTGGCGGATCATCAAGATCCCGTGTTAGATCCTCATCGTCATCGTCATTGCGTAACTTCTTGTGTATGACCGCCGGTGAGCGCTTTCGCTTGCCAGGCTTAGATGTGGACGTGGAGGTTGTTGGTGATGGCGAACGTCGTCGCTTCTGCTTTCCAGTGCCACTGCTTGTCGTTGGTTTCTTTTTGTCATCGCCAAAAGACATAATGTCATCGATAGACATGCGCTGCTTGTGCGTCTTCTTTTTGCCCATCTCATCCACTTCGTAATCCTCCTCTGCCATCCATTCGTTATACTGCTCCAAGTCCAAAATCCAAGAGGCAGCGACACGCCAACGTTCTGCCGGCGATTCCGGATTCTCCGGTATATTATCCGGCAAATCGAAGCTATTTAGCGTCCATGAGTCATAGGACTCGGGAAAGTAGTACCAATGTAGCATAACATGATTGCCACGCTTAAAAATGGGTCGAGCATATTCATCTGGATGTGGATCGACAGTGGGATAGACAATGTGCGTAGCATCCTCCTCATCTGTAACGATTTCCACCCGTCGATTGTCAAGAATTTCACGCAGACGCGCCTCAAAGTTCTTTTCAATCTCTGGCCTAATATAAATGTACGGTATGCGATAGAGATCCGCCTCAACGAGCGCCTGTTCTATCTCAATAAGTAGTTGAATGTTGGGATCCTTGCGCGTAGGATTCTTGCCAATGGAAAAATCAAATTTCTTGCCACGTTGCTCGGCGCGAAAGCGAAACATGGTCGAAAAAATAATACATAGACCACCGCCGTTTTTAAAATCCAGAAAACAACGCATCTGTAATAACAAAATTAAATAGGATTTATTGATAACATTAAATTAAAAATTCAAATTTTATTCAAACCGAATGTTAAAATTTGAAAAAAAAAAAAAAAGTTATATTAGTTTAATATAAGCATATTTTTATGTATTTTGGTAGTATTTATTTTGTAAGCAGCTTTTTTATTTAATTATTTTTAGTCTAATTTTCATACTGTACTCTTAAAGGTTAAATTAAATTAAATAAGTTAATGAAGAAAAAAATGTCAATATTTGATTTTCCGTTAGCTAAAACCAAATTTATCGTGCTTGAATTTATGATTCCTTTTGCAGGCAAGCTCGTGTCATAGCACAAAATTTCAAAAATATACACATCCCTAGCGCGCGTGTACACACAAAACATTTTGCACACCCTAAACACCCTGTTCCCCCCATACACACACTTACCGGGATTCTAGTCGCCGGCGGGTCAGCCGAGTTTTTGCCCAACTTGGCCTCCACATATTGCAGAAAGAGTATTAACAATTGTGCAAGTGATTCCTTTGTTATTGGCTCCGAGCTGTGCGCCAAGTACTGCAATAAAATTGTCAAATGTTTTTAATTTGTGCAAAGCGCCATTTTTGTTTTCACTCACAGCGGCGGCGCTGGCGTTGTTGTACTCACCTTTTTACAATTCTTTTGTAGCCATTGTCGTATTGACTCGAAACCTTGCAGTGTCTCTGGTGATTGAAAAAAGTCAATGTTAGGACTTCCGTCCTTTTTAGGACCGAGTGTGTTCATTGTGCAACACTTTATTAACGCTTTTAGTTGGTTTTCTGCACAATTTCACGACGAAAACGAATATTGAAAATGCAGCAGCCACAATAGACGCACACAATTGGGGTGACAGAGTATCGATACCAATTGAGCATTGATGTGCACTTCTATCGATATAAAAAGTTACTCGATACCGAGTACTTTCACAACACCGGCTCGAACTAGTGGTGGGTTTAACAATTTTGAGCATAAAACATTTTTTATTCGAAATTCCGCTGAGTTGGAGTCTCAACTAATAGAGAAAATTAATTGTATTACTTTTTTCTAAATCTTTTTAAATAATAGCGAGCTTATTAGATGTTATATTAATATGTTCATTTCAGTTCATATATACTAGCTCAAAACAAGAACACTCATCTCTATATTTTGACAGTGTTGTCATTAAATCTAAATGTAACACCCTGGACAATTTCGATGAAAAACATAATGTTGTGTTTAATTTTAACTAATAAGCTACACACGTTTTAATAACACATAAAATATCTTACTTTCTGTCGATATTTCAATACAATTTCTCAATGAAATATTGTTGTAATGCACCCATAATAGGATCGGTGGCAACCCTATTTGAATTTTATTTCATGCGCCATTCGAGCACCGCACAGTATAAATGCGACTTGAACACCGCGAACATGGCTTTCCCTGGTAATATTAATATCCGAAAATTTGAGAATATTGAGCGAACTGAGTGCGTTTGTGTCTGTGTTAAACCAAATGTTAAATTAAAACATTGACTCTTGCGCTAAACGATATTTGCAAATTATAATTGAATTTGTTGCGGTCTTCACGCCTACACCGGCGTGTGTGTGCGTGAAAAATCAATGGACGAATTGGTTACGCGTGCGAGTGAATAAGAACAACAATTTTGTGACGCTTGCAAAAAAAAAAGTGAACGCGTAGCAGAGCAGCGCTGCAGCAGAGCCCAACACACACACACTCACAGTTTAAAAAGTGAACTGAACAATCTAATACATAGCAATAAACAAAACGTTAAACAAACAAATTTTTTTTGCATAAATTGTAAGCTGGCGGTGAATAGTTGTAAAAAATGCATCAACTTAACACAGAGCGCATGAGTTGAAGAGACAGCAAGGAGTCGCATCGCTGCCGCAGAGCAGTAGACGTCGACGCCGCCATAGGTATGCTGCAGTAAGCAGAGCAGCTCAGCACGCCGCGACAGCACCAGCCGAAACGTAACGTTTGCCAAAGGTAAGCGCCTTGTAATGTGTAAATATTTATGACTAGAAAAATAAACATGCATTAGTATGTATGTATGTGTACTAATTACATTAATATGAAACGTTCTGTGAATACACGCAAAACATCGTTTGCTTATCTTAATGCCGACAGCTCTGCTTTTAACGCAGCCGACGCGTCTTCCGTTGCAATTATAAATGTATGCGTGTGTGCGAGATTGTGCTGCTTTTCTGATACTTTTCTTGCTGTGTCAGCGCGCGGTAGGTGGGGGCAATGAGGGCATATTGTGCTTTGATAAGCGTACATTTATGAAATTGTATAAGTACACATGTACATAAATGTATGCATATATATATACATACATATGTATGCTATGTCGTTTACATATTGGCATACATGTTAGAGCTGGAAATCAACGATAGTATTAGATTTTCAGCTATTTAGAAATTTATCTACTATCGATATATTTGAATTGAATCGATAAGACAATAGGCGATAAGCTAATGTCATTTCAATAATTTGTTTTCATGATTGAACAAAATACTTTGTTCGTAAATATAATTGATAGCGTAATTAATTTTTAATAATTTAAAATATATTTGCGTTTTCTGAGCACTGCAAACAACTATCGCTTACTAAAACAGCACTGATCAAAAAACAAATATATTAAAAATATGTGTAGTAAAAAATACGACCGAATAATCTAAATCATCTTATCAAAAAAAGTTTTGATTTTTTCTTAGAACAAATCAAAATTGTGTATCAAAAATAATTTTCTTAAAAATTGTCTATGGTGTTTTTTTTAAGTGAATTTAATAGTATGATCCCCAAAAAAAGAAAAAATTGCAGATAGGATGTATGGAGAGGGGATGTGTGAATACTTTTTTTTTGTCAGGGGTAGAAAAATGACTGAATTGCCCGCAATACTCCCAAGTCTTGTTAATAATATCGATCAAATCATACGATAAACACGTCCTTTTGCACATTTTTCATTAGTTTGATTACGTTTTTTAGTTTATTTTTCTGTGGAGTTTTTGCTTTTGTTGATTCTTGGCTGGCGGCGGCAACAGTGCTGAAACGATTCAAATGCCCCTCATATTGTATTTTTAGTCTCAACGATTGCCCAATACATTTTTTGTTTTTGGCATTTTGATTTGTTTTTTTGGTTTTGCTTTGTATTTGTGTTGGCCCCTGCCTGCCATTCATTCATTTACTTTATTTTTTGTTTTTTTGTTTGGATGAAGTGGGGTGATTGTGGGGGATGCGCGCGCGCCCATCGATCCAATTGACTAAGCAACAACACAAAACGTACTTATACATATATATGTATATACATATGTATGTATGTACATGCATATGTTGACTACGAACTTTTGCTTTACGTTCAAGTGCCTTCGTTTCGTTTTGCCGTCGAGCTCTCAGCCGACATGCGTTGTCGTTGTCCACGTTGACGACGGCGCAGCAGCAGCAGCAGCAGCGCCAGCAGAAGCAAGCGGCATTTGTATTTATTTATGGTCTGCTACCGTAATCGACATAGCAGTTGCTCCCCAGCTTTTTCTCTCTCTCTCTCTCTCTTTTTTATACATACATACAAATGTGTTTTAGCAAGTACATACATACATACTTATGTGGGGTAGGGCACTTGAACTAGTTTCAAACGAACATGTGTATATATATATATATATATAGCTCGTTGCCTTAGCTATTTCATTAGTTACTCGAATTTATTACTATTTGCAGTTGTTTGTAATGCATATTTAATGGTAGGCAGTATTTTTATTTCGATTTAACATTTTGCATATGTCGATTACAATGAAATTATTGTTATCGATAAATGAGCAATTATTCAAGAACGCATAGAGAACTGTTGGCACCATGCGCAATCCGATAGCTCCATTAACAGGTCAGCTGTAGTCGTGACGTCAACCTAGACAAGAAAGTTGTGTATTTGCATAGAATAATGGGAATTTTTTTGGTTAACTTATTGTCAATTTGGATTTTCTGATTGGCAAAGAATATTCTATTATACATTATTATTTATGATAACACTCATATGCTAACACTGAGGTTTCCTTTGTAGATTTGATGGTTAAAATATTAACTATATTATTCTAAGATACCCAATGTTTTTGTTCTAATAAAAAAAGTATACAATTTATTAGTGTATTATTGATATTGCTGTGAAACTTGTTATTCAACTGACCTCACATTTTATTATTGAAAATGAAAATACGTTTCATATTTCACATTTTCAACTTACTTTATTTAATAATAACCCACAATTCTGTGATCATTTTATTTTTACGTGCAATGTGTAATGAAATATGCAACAGCGGCTGTTCAATTATTTGTCAAGCGTCGTTGCCACACGATGTCTATGTAAATATTGAACTGTTTTAAATTCAAACACATTTTTATTTGCATTTGTGCAAAATTCCTTAACATGAAATTGAGCATGCGGCTGGCGATAAATTGGTTCGATAAGTATCGTTACGGGATAGTATCGAGCCTGACTCTCAGGGATATATGTAAGTTTATGGCGCTCAATCTTTCAATCATAAAATGATTCGCAAGTCGATTATTGATAAGGTGACGTTTCCTCACACAATTGAACTAATCTAAATTCGAAAATGATGAATCATAAATAATAATGAGCTTATGGGGGCTTGTTAAAAATCGTTCAATAGATGAAAACGTGTTCTCAAACGATTGGTCGCAATATTAAATTGTTTCACACAAAACATTTAAAAAAAAAACCATGTTCAAAACTGTATATAAAAAGTGTATTTTTTAATATGTGTTCACATGTGTGTGTACACAGCAGTAAATATTTTTGTTGTGTTTTTCATTATATGTCCATTATTGATAATGTAAATTTGTGCACACTTTGGGGCTTATCTACAGCTACAAAATTGCCGCAAATAGATTTATAAATATACAACAAAAAATAGGAATACAAAACAATAAATAAAACAACAAATTAAAATGGGCAATAGTTTAGCATTCTGTGTTGTATTTGTATGTGAACAACATATTAGATATGAGCAATAACATTACACTTGTCACTGTGTTTCGTTGTGAATGACAAATATCGTTTAATATCGTGACTGAGAGCAGGTCAGTGCTGATAGAAACTGTTACTGTGACAGTGCACTGATATTAGCAGTCACAAATCATTTTGTAATATATGAATTGGATAGACATTCTATATTTAATCAAATTTTAGAAGAATAATTATGTTTCCAACATTTGTAATATTTTTTACTATATAAAATAGATTGCGTAAAAAGTAAACGATATTTTTTTTAAATTTACAACCATGTAGAAAACATTAATTAAAAGTCTGATTAAACAAACAAAAAAATCGAATCTTATTCTTACTGTCTACTTTTAACAAAATGTTGTTTATTTAGTACTACCTCGCTTTTAGTACCTACTAATGGATATTATAATTTAAGCTCTCTTTTTTAAATGTATGTACATTGACAATGTCAATGGTAATATAAATTTAATTACAATACTTAACCCCCCGTTCACAATCACGCAATGTTGCTGACAATACATGCTACAATATATATATACGATATAATACAATGTTTGTTATTATTGCTCTTATCGACTGACATATTATTTATAGCTGCCAATTCATGATTCCGATGTCATACAAATGTTTTCATTATGACTTTTTAACGACTATACTATTATCTATGTTTGTAATATTGCGAGATTATATAT
Organism: Hirtodrosophila alboralis; assembly: GCA_035043045.1. Lineage (NCBI taxonomy): Eukaryota > Metazoa > Arthropoda > Insecta > Diptera > Drosophilidae > Hirtodrosophila > Hirtodrosophila alboralis. The sequence goes on from JAWNNH010000253.1 coordinate 163,378, forward strand.
ATTGTATTTTGTTTGATAGTTCTATGGATATGGCCCAAGTGTGTGTTCTATTGATTGACTATCAAATAATTTGCGCATATGACGTGTTTAGTTTTGTTTATTTAGTAATGTGTGCGCCCTCACATTATTATCAGCATATTATTTTTCGAGTTCACTAACCCTCTAAAACGTTCTTCAAGTATGTATTTACATACATATCTACGTAGTTAATATATTTTTCTTTAGTCTTGGCATTTCTTTCCCAGACAACTATTAATTCTTATCTCTGTTTACTTGCATACAACCACATTCAATAGATAAGCTAAGCAAAAGAAAGTCGCCATTAAATTTTAATAATGCCCCTTTATACTATATGAATGTCTGTATATACATATGTACATATAAAATTGAGCCCTTGATCTATGTTTCTCTGGCTATTTAAGTAGTACATAAACCAGTAGTTTAACTGTGTACTTATATGCCACAATAATTGCACTTTATTTTGGTTGCCTTTTTGCACGATGTTTTTATTTGACGTCATTTCTAATTTTTTTAACCCGCAAAATTGATTTTTTTCCTAAATATTCACGTACTTTTGTGGTTGAAATTGTGGAAAATGTGTGACTACTGTTTGAATTACTTATGCATGAGCAATAAATGAATCATCTTAAAAAAATTAAATTAACAAATATGAGCAAATTCGTCTACTAGACAAATTGTAAAACACAGTCGTACTTAACAAAATAGATTTGAATTTTATTTGTGGAATAAAATTTATTCATAAACATAACACTTTTCAGAGCCCGAGAGGAAATTCTCATTCGATTCTATGTGTTTGCGATCCCAAATGTGTTAGTACTTCTTTAATATTTCTCAACTTTGTCTATTTCTTGAAGATTTGTTTCTTTAGTACCTGCAGGATTCCTATCCTTGAAAATGTTGTGAATAAAGTTTATATATTGAAGAAAGTTTTGGCATTTTTATGAACATATTCTGTTATTTTTCTCTTGTGTTTATGCATTTATAAACTAATTTTGCAGATTTTTATTGTTCACCAATTCTTTTTATAACATATCCTTTAGTTCAAAAATATAAATGGTTGCATTTGAATCCAGTTCATTTGATTTCGATGCTGAACTTTGACTGATTCTTTTGGTATATACGGGCACATTTGGGCAAATCTTCTTCTTTACTTTTTTATCGAGAAAATTAAAACTTTGTGACTTTAAAGATGAAAAGCCGCAGTTTTGCGAAGTTTTATCAACTGTTTTTGTATTCTAAAAGTAAGTTCTCTATTTTTTCAGTAACCCAATAAAGAATAATTAGCTACACAGTTTTGTTCTTGTAAATTATTAAAAATATGGAATCTTGTGTTATTACTGTACATAGAAGAGTTTGACAAAAAAAAAATTCAAAATAGTTTGCTTTAAATTCATGCGATAAAATAGCTTAAAACTTTTAAATTGGCCCTGGAGAAATAATGTGTTATTAAAATATTAGTTTGTTAAATTGGTATAAAATTCTTAGATTAAAATCATAGAGCACGTAATATAAAGAGTGGAATTTTGAAAAACAGCTCGTATTACCGTTAACAGTTTTATTAGCTTTCCAGCTCTTTGGATTATAATATAACAATGGGATAATAAGAGGGATTCAAAAGTTTTAAATAGTGATCCTTGAAAAATAATAAATACATGAATAATAATTTTTATAATAGTACTATATTAAATTATTTAAAATATTCACAATATTTCAAACTTTATAATGAATAAAATGTTTTAAATTTTTTTATTTTTTAACCTAAAATACCCAAGATTGCCAATCTATAAATTCTCCTGTATTACAGTTTATAGTTATTACTCCACAGCTTGCATGTGTAAATATATAATTTCACAAACTAGTTTTGCCATTATCGGTACATTTAAATACTCCCCCCAATCCACCCCCAATATTGTGTGCTGTTATATGTACATATGTTCATTTATTACCCTAATAGACTTTCACATGTCGCTTGTTTGTTTGTTTGTTTGCTCGTAGCGTGTTTCACGAGCTCGACCCAAAAATGGTTTGCCACCAAATAGTCGGAATAATGCTATAAGACATTCAAATAAAAAATAAAAAACAAACACATTTACTGATATACATATGCACATTTAGCTATATAAATACTTGATTAATATTCAAGGTTTCCTTAGCACTTAAGCTTCCTTATAAAATGAAACTATTTTATATGCTGTAGTCGAGTTAAATCGACTAGCAGACACCCTGTTGGCATATTTTTGAAGCCAATGAATATGGACTATTTTTTTACATATTCAGAATATAGAAATATATTAAAAAAAAATCTAAAAAGCTTTATCTATAAATTTAAAGCTGTAAATTGATTTATTTTTATTTTTGAATTAATACGAAAAATTATTCTGAACTTGTTACACAGAATTTAATAAATAATTCATACTTAATAAAATTCTTCTTAAGAATGTAATATTTATTATATTCTTTATTGTTACAAAGAATATAATAAATATTATATAGCTCTCCAATTTTAACAAAATTAAATGAAATAGAAAAAATGAAATGAAAAAAAAACATTAAAATTGTAATTTCAATCTTATTGTTTTGATAATTTTTAATTGTTGGTGAATATTACAACTTAAGCGGGCTTTACATAAAAAATCAATGAGTAAAATATAATTATTAAGCTTTTTTTATTTTATTAAAGTTTTCTTTATTGAGCAGTAGCAAACAGTCGTGCATTTAATTGCCACAGCTTATATTTATATACCCTCTTATTTTTATTTTTTTCTTTTTATATATACCCTTTTATTTTTATTTTTTTTTCGTATATAAATCAAATCTTTAAATTCGATTTTATACACATTAATAAGCTAGCTTAAAAATATCGTCAACTCCTCCCCCACGCAGGCAGTAAGGAGTGGTATAATTGTCATGCAGCGGCATTCTTGGGATAAGTTTAAAAATCTTTGATATTTATGGTTCAGCAAAATATTGCGGCTCTTCAAACTCCTTATCGTTTCAGTAAGGTCTGTAAATTTGTTTGTATATCAAGAGTCGGTCACTGTATTTTAATTAAATAAATAATAATAATGCAAACAGAAGCGGTTTATTTTTTACTCAGAGTTTTGTTATCGTTTTGGTTTTATTGCCGGCTCAAACAACAAGATCAAAGGGTTTTAAGCGATATCCAATATTATGATAATTTGTACAGTAGATTTTTTTTCAATTTCCAATAAAAAAAACATCTGTCATTGATATTTGCTGAAACATTTTTAAATTAATTTAAAATATCAACATAATTGAACAGAATATTTTAATATTTAAATATTGCAAAAAGATCATAGCTCTTTAGTGCTTTAACAAATAATTAACTAATTTATTTAATTTCTATTTGCAGATTAGTTACATATAGTAATTAGACAAGTTCAAAGTTTGATTGCACAATCAGCCGAAACGTATCACAAATCTCAACTAACAAAAAATGACTTCCCGGTAAGTGTTGCGCTAATGAAAACCCTTCTCAATTATCCAATTTATTCTCATTCATTTGCAGACTTGATCGCCTTTTTATACTACTTGAGTCGGGCTCCACGGCTGCCACACGCCATGCAGCCGCCAAGCAGATTGGCGAAGTGCAGAAACTATATCCACATGAGCTACACACGCTGCTCAATCGGCTTGTGGGTTATCTGCACAGTGCGTCTTGGGAGACGCGAATTGCTGCTGCCCAGTCAGTGGAGGCAATATTGAAACAGGTGCCACCTTGGCAGCCAGAATTGCAGCTGGGGCCTGCTGCTATTCTGAAGAAGGAGCGCACGTCCAGCGATGCCACAGAGGAGGACAGTTGCCAATCGAATGCCTCATCTTCCACAACAACAACGCCGCCGTATAGCGAGCGATTGCTCAGCTTTGATGAGTTTGATCTGCAACAGATATTGCAAAAGGGCGCTCGTCTAATCGGTTCCGAGGGCAACGAATTTGATGTACAAGAGGAGCAGCCGGCCAGCGGTGGCGGCGCCGAAGATCAAAGTGTTGCCTCTCGTTTGAGCCGCCAGCGTGCAATTGTCAATGACAAGCTGGGACTAACCGCCGCCGCCAAGCTGGGCGTCCATTTGACTGACATGATCACCGATGAAGATGTGGCGTTGACGCGCAGTGGCACCAGCTACAACATCAATGCCGAGAAACTGCCCGTTGAACACATACTTAACATTAAACCGGCCAATGGAGGCGGAGTTGGAGCCGCCTTTGCTAATGCAGGCCAAAGGCTCAGTTGCCGCGAGATGAACCGAGCCAAGCGTAAAGCGCGTCAAGGCAGCACCACGGCTGTCTCAACAGTTACGCCCACATCGAGTCGTCGTAATTCATCGGCTGGCATTGGCCCCGGCAGCAACAGCAGCAGCAGCGGCGGCAGCAACAGTTGCAACAGCAGCAGCAACAACAACAATCACAGCAACGGCGCAATCGCAATTGATGAGCCAGAGAAGAAGAAACTGAAGGCAAACGACAGACATGAGATTTTCTATAATTTAAATGGTGCGTGGGCTGTGTGTAAGCCACAGTTATTTACTGCTTAAACTTGAAACTGACGCACAGTGTTGTATATTATGTCATACATTATATTTACTTGCTTGTATATATACTACAGTAGATATCAGTTAAATGACGAAGCGTAATTTTACAGCAATTTTTTTAATATGACGATATGGAATATTTGATAAATTTTGTGCAATTAAAGAATAAAATCTAAAAATTACTTTTAGGGTAAGAAAAGTTTCACACTGATATATTTTTAAAGTTCAGAGACTGTCAGACTGTACTGAGAAGTCCGTTTTTAAGTTATTTTTGCAGAAAATTTTAAAAATGTCAACAAATGCTTTATTTGAAATATTATCCCTTTCTTTGATTAATTTTTTTTTGACTAAAATACAATATTAGATTGTTATATGCACATAATTTGCTTGTCTTATTATTATATTATTATTATTTATAATCAAATATCGCTTTTTTTTAAATCATTGCTGCATTATAATGTTTATATCATATATATCCGATATCCACTGCATTTGTGAATTCTTTTAATGATTACATTGTTTAAATACAAATGTTACAAATATTCTAATATTTTTTTAAATTTTGCAAGTAACTTTTATAGGTGCGCAGTGTGAATATATCTATATCCAATCTATATCCAGACACACTGACCATCCTAGGCAAGATTATTTTTGATTCTTGGATTAATAAAATGATCTTTTCTATAAAAAAAAATCCATTACATACACAGGATTTTTGTAGCTCAATTAGCTTAAGTTAATTAAGACTTTTGTAAATGAATTTATTAATTAAGATTAATTTGTTTTGCTTTTTGCAGCTGCTGTGCCGGATGCGACGGGCACATGGGTCGATGCTGTCTCGTGGCCGCTGGAGAACTTTTGTGCGCGTCTCTTCATTGATCTATTTCATGCCAAATGGGAAGTGCGTCATGGAGCGGCTACTGCTTTGCGTGAGCTCATCAATCAGCATGGCAAGGGAGCGGGAAAGTGTGTGCAACAAAGCGCTGAACAAATGCACGAAGCGCACAGTCGCTGGCTGGAGGATGCAGCACTTCGGCTGCTCTGTGTGCTCTGCTTGGATCGCTTTGGAGATTTTGTCTCTGATCAGGTAGTGGCGCCGGTGCGTGAGACTTGTGCCCAAGTACTGGGCACCCTGGTCAAGGCCATTGATGAGTCCAAGGTACATCGCATTGTGGATATTTTGCTGCAACTCATACGCCACAAAAACGAATGGGAAGTGCGTCATGGCGGTCTGCTAGGTCTCAAATATGTGTTTGTGGTGCGCGAGGAGCTGCTGCCAAATTATCTGCCCACTTCCATATCAGATATTCTGTTGGGTCTTTGGGATGTTGTTGATGATGTGGGCGCAGTGGCCGCAGCGACGCTAATACCGGTGGCCATTTGGTTGCCGAAGCTGCTTAATGCCACACAGGTGTCATCAATTGTGAAAATGCTTTGGGACTTGCTGCTCGACCAGGATGAGCTAACTTCCGCTTGCAATAGTTTCATGGGTCTCCTGGCGGCAATACTGTGCCTGCCGCAGGCTGCCAGCTGGATACAAATGGAGCCAATGGGCACATTAGTGCCACGCCTCTTCCCCTTTCTATCGCACAGCACCAGCTCGGTGCGTCGCTCCACGCTAAAAACGCTGCTCACATTGACGAGTGACAGTGAGATCAAACGGGAGCCGGAGGGCCTCAAACTGGAGCTGGAGTCGGTAGCCAGCAGTGCGTTGAAGCTCAACTTTGGCGTTGACGACTGGAACTGGCAGCTGTTGCAGCAGGCGCTGCGTCACATTTATCAGCGCATGCTGGTCGAACCGCAGGCGGACATACAATTGCTGGCCCATCAGGTGTGGTCCAATCTCATTAAGCATGCAGATTTGGGCGCACTGCTTCATGCTGCCTGTCCACATGTCTCATCGTGGATTTGTCTGGCCATGCAGCCACCACGACTTGCCTTCGATCCGGGCGTGCTCATCAGAGTTCTGGGTGGCGGCGATGCTGCAGCAGCAACGGCGGCAAGTTCACGACGCCGCGCACCGCGCATGGGCGATGATTTGGGTGGCGCAGCGTTGGCCCACACAAATGCTATGCAGAAATTGTACTTGGGTGGCAGTGAGGCGACACCGTTGGAGGTGCGCGAGGCGAACTTTGTGCGCGCTCGCATCACAACATCGCGAGCGCTGGGCGCCCTCTCACATTACCTGGTGCAGCCGGCGCCGGGTGTAGTGTATACACCGCAAATGGAAAGTCCCACTGATTGCTATACAAAGGTGCTGTTGGGTCATTTGAATGCACGTTCGGCGGTGCAGCGTATTGTGTGCGGCTTGATAATTGCTTTTTGGGCTCTGGATGATGAGCCTGTGCGGCCAGGCCCACCAAACCTGCAAGAAAAGCTGCATCAGTGCGTCGCCGAGTATTTTTATTATGATGAAGTGGCCATGTCGCTGACACGATTGCTGCAGGAGGCGCAGGATTTTATAGCGACGTTGAAGCAAAATAAAATCCCCATCAATGACTTCAACAACGCCAAGATTCTCACGCTCGATCAGATCGAGGCGGTGGCCACAACACTCAGCGACAATTTGCGGAGTTATCCCCTCAAGCCCAAGGTAATGGATATGTTGGTGGAGCGTAGACGCAGCCTCCAGGCTTCATATCAACAGACGACCAGTGAACAAGGCGCCTACCATGTGAGCGCCCAGGCGGCATTAGCCGGTGCCATCTGTGCCCTGCATTGCCTGCCCGATAAACTCAATCCCGTTGTCAAGCCGCTGATGGAGTCGATCAAACGGGAACAGTGCGTACAATTGCAACAATTGTCTGCCGAATTTTTGGTGCATCTCATGGACCAAGTTTGTGATAGAAATCCTAGTCCCAATAGCAAAATCTTGAACAATCTGTGCACTTTGCTGCGCAGCGATGCGGAACACACGCCCAAGCTGGTAAGGAATATATAATGTTATAATATTAATAATTTTAATAACTTATTTTATACTTTTATAGCTTATGCCAATACACACACTACTGGAATCGCGTCCTTGTGACAATAGCGACTACTACGGCATTCTGACGCTCACACAACAACAGGCGGCGACTAACAACAGCAACAGCAGCAGCAACGCCGCTAATTTACGTACAGCTGGTGCCACACCGCTGACGCCAACGCCACGAGGACCTGGCAGACCGCCAGCCAGCGAAGTTTTGGCCGCTGCAGCAGCCGCTGCGGCTTGCGATGAGATTAATAACCAACAGGCCAAGGAGGCAGAGGCGCGACAGTGTCGGATTCAGCGCTTGGGCGCCGCCTCTGCTATTGCCAAACTATGCAGCACATTTGGGGATCGCATTGTTGACAAGGTGCCCATCTTTCAGCAGCTGATGTTTGGAAAACTTGAGCAGTTTGTGGCCAGCACGGATATCCATAAACTGGCCAGCACGCTGCCAGAGCTGACAGCGTGCAATGAGCTGATTAGCTCGCTGCAGCTAATTGAAACGGCGGCGCCACATCTGCACGAAGCGTTGCATACGCAACTGTTTGCACTGTTGCCACACTTGGGCTTCATTGTGCGGCATCCGCTTAAGGTCTTGCGTCATATGGCAGCACGCTGCATTGCCGCGCTGGCAGAGATTGATGCGTGCCGCACTATGCAATTTGTGGTAACCGAACTGCTGGAGCTGCTGCACAAAATTGAGCGACCCATTGAACGGCAGGGTGCTGTGGAGGCCATCGAGCGTGTGGTTAATCGCTTGCAAATTCGTATAGTGCCATATATAGTGCTGCTGGTGGTGCCCTTGCTGGGCGCCATGAGCGATGTAGATGAATCTGTGCGCCTGCTGGCCACGCACTCATTTGCCACGCTCATCCAACTGATGCCATTGGATGGCAGCGATGCAAAGACATCAAAGTCACAACTCAAAAGCGAACCGCTGCTACTCGAACGCAAGACGCGCGATCGTGAATTTCTGGACTATTTGTTTGCGCCAAAGACTATACCAGACTATCATGTGCCGGTGGCACTCAGTGTGGAGTTGCGTGGCTATCAACAGGCGGGCATCAATTGGCTGTGGTTCCTCAACAAGTACAATCTGCACGGCATACTCTGCGACGATATGGGTCTGGGTAAAACGCTGCAGACCATCTGCATATTGGCCGGCGATCATGTGCAGCGTCAGGAGACCAAACAGGCCTCTCTGCCCAGCCTGGTCATATGTCCGCCAACGTTGACCGGTCATTGGGTCTACGAGGTGGAAAAGTTTCTGGCCGGGTCGTCGGTATTGCGACCCTTGCACTATTTTGGCTTTCCCGTTGGACGTGAGAGGTTGCGCAGTCAAATTGGCACTAGTTGCAATTTAGTTGTCGCCTCGTACGACACCATACGCAAGGACATTGACTACTTTAGCGGCATACACTTCAATTACTGTGTCCTGGACGAAGGACACATCATTAAGAATGGCAAGACGAAGAGCTCAAAGGCCATCAAGCAGCTAAAGGCCAATCACAGGCTTATACTCTCCGGCACGCCAATACAGAACAATGTGCTGGAATTGTGGTCACTGTTTGATTTCCTAATGCCTGGCTTTTTGGGCACCGAGAAGCAGTTCATACAACGCTATTCGCGTCGCATTTTGGCATCGCGCGATGCCAAGAGCTCACCCAAGGAGCAGGAAGCTGGAGTGCTGGCTATGGAGGCGCTGCATCGCCAGGTACTGCCATTCCTATTGCGTCGCGTCAAGGAAGATGTTCTCACAGATCTGCCGCCCAAGATCACGCAGGATCTGCTGTGCGAACTGAGTCCACTGCAATTGCGCCTTTATGAAGACTTTAGTAATAAACATCTGAAAGACTGTTTGGATAAGTTGGACGATACAGAGAATCTCGGCACCAAAACGCACATTTTCCAAGCCCTGCGCTATCTGCAGAATGTCTGCAATCATCCCAAGCTGGTGCTGCGCCAATCTGGCGATGACCTCAGCAATGTGGCTGCTCAACTGTCGCTCAACAATTCCAGCCTGGACGACATTGAGCACTCGGCCAAGTTACCCGCTTTAAAGTAAGTTTTTATTTGGTATCTATCCCGATTTATACTAATCGTATATTATTTTACAACAGGCAACTGCTGTTGGACTGCGGCATTGGAGTGCAGACGGAGTCTGTCAGCCAACATCGTGCGCTCATCTTCTGTCAACTGAAGGCCATGTTGGACATTGTGGAGCATGATTTGTTGCGCAAACATTTGCCCAGTGTGACGTATTTACGGCTGGACGGCAGCGTGCCAGCCTCATTGCGTCAGGATATTGTGAACAACTTCAATAGTGATCCCAGCATTGATGTCCTGTTGCTTACAACATTGGTAAGTTCACAAATTGTATTTAGCTATTATTTTATGTATGTTAAATAAATGTTTTCTTTGCTACGCACAGGTGGGCGGCTTGGGCCTGAATCTGACTGGTGCGGACACTGTTATTTTTGTTGAGCATGACTGGAATCCCATGAAGGATCTACAGGCCATGGATCGTGCACATCGTATTGGCCAAAAGAAGGTGGTCAATGTTTATCGCTTGATCACACGCAATTCCCTCGAGGAGAAAATCATGAGCCTGCAAAAGTTTAAAATACTTACCGCCAATACGGTGGTTAGTGCCGAGAATGCCTCGCTCCAGACTATGGGCACCTCGCAAATCTTTGATCTGTTTAATGGCGATAATAATAAGGCTCAGGCCAGCAACAACTCAGCAGCCGGTAGCGGTGGCACATCCATGAATACCATCATTGAGAACTTGCCGGAACTTTGGTCAGAGCATCAGTATGAGGAGGAATATGACTTGGGCAACTTTGTGCAGGCGCTGAAAAAGTGAAATCGCCAAAAACTTTCCCTACTAAGACTTGGGTACACCCACCCATACACACTCATTGACACCCCCCTCCCCTTACACATGCATTCACATTAAGCTGATGATGCGTCGAGTTTCTATCTTAAGTTTTATAAGCACATTCTTGAATTCTTGGAATGGTTAATATTGTTCCTTTGTAGTAATTGCAATCAAAAACGCGTCAAAATTCATAATAAAAACATTTAAAGTTGAAAGTTGAGTATATAATTTTTGTAATTTTTAATGTTGCACTTATGCATGGTTGGGCGGCAGGGTTTTGAAATGTAAGTATTAGAAAATAAACATACAATAAGCATCAATTATTGTGAATTTAGTTTGGTCAGATTAAATTGCCTTATTCATATAAAAATCAGAAAGCCAATTTGTAGTTAAAATGTACATATGCTAAAGCCTAAAGCTGCTAGAAAAATGGGTTTTGCTGAACTATAGTAGCAACAGTTTAGAAGAGACTTTGTACAGCTGGCATGATTGTCCTGTTCATCGATCTAATACTGAGAAGACTATGGACAAAAGGAGAACCACACAAATTTTATTTTTAACATGTCAATTTAGTTACTGAATATAATAAGTTTTAGGGGGATCAACAAATGTGTACAAGATAAAATAATAGTGTACTTATTTGCATCTACAGAAACCTGGATAAAATATCCTAAAATGGATCTGCTAAATTCTCTTCTGGCTAAGTATGTCCATAAATTCAAGTCACATGTACAAAATATGTACTATGAACCGCGTTAAATACCATGCACCCAATGTTTTTAATTAAATATTGCAAATCAGTTTTCAAAATTGGCTTATCGACAGTACGCAATCTGCGTACATCTAAATCGGTTGATTTACTCATTATTACTTATCGTATCAGCATTATCAATAATGTGATTTTAAGAACACTTAATGCTAAACTTCTATTACTTATTAAAATTACTTATTTAAATTTTAGCATAATTTTAAAGTTTTTACTTAAAATTCAAGTCTAGCGATCAGCTGCGAGCTTATGTGAATAAGTGTTAGCTCGTCATTGACTGCAAAGCATAGTTAAAAATTTAAGTGGAAAAGTAAATGTAAAATTGTATTTTTTTTTAATAATAAATAACCATTTTACACAAGCTTACAAACGAGACTAAAAAAGAGACATTACGAATTACGTTCATTTACATAGACACTTGATCAAAACAAAAACATAGGAAAGTATTAAATTCCGACGAACTGGACGCTGTGAAAAATCCCTAAAGACGAATTCCGAGGGAATTCGAAATCCATCGGATTAAATAAAAGACGAATTCCGACGGAATTCGAAATACATCGGATTAAATATCAACTAACTGTGTTCTATTTAAAACATATTATTTGAATAACAACTAATATTACAAAACAATAGGTCAGCAAACAACGTACCAACAAACTAATAAGAATTATTTATCGGAGCTGAATTTTGGTCTTGAGCTATGCGTTTAATTATCAGAAAACATTATACAGCTATATAAAAAAAATCTTTTTATTTAAATAATTATAATTAAATATTTAAATTTTTAAGCCTCAATCAATAATTTTGAATTGAAAAGTTGAAAATTAAAGTTATATTTTGATTTTTATTTAAATAAAAGTTTTTTTTTGATTTTTATTATAATAAATTTATATAATTTATTATAATATTTTGATATTTTTTATAATAAAAGTTATTTTTTGAATTTTATAATAATAAAAGTTATTTTTTTAATTTTAACATAGTAAAAGTTGACAAAAAATTTTTATTATTGATATTTATTATAAAAGTTGAAAAATATTAGTAATTTAAAGTTTTTAACAATAACAATAATAATTCTTTACTCATTATTTTTATATTTAAAAATTATAGAAGTTGCGATGCCTGAGTAACACCACACAGCTATATACAAAAATCCTTTTAATTAAATAAATATAATTAAATATTTCAATTTAAAAACCTCTTATATATAGTTCAGATTATGACTTTAAATAACATTCATCGTCACTTCCTACATTTTAATCATAAATTTGAAGATATTCATTCAGCTATTTTTAGCTTGAGTTAAAACGAAATATTTTGGAAGAATTCAAGTGATAAGGTTTGTTTTCAGAGTTCTTTTGCTATAATTGAGACCTAATTCTGAACATAGTCCAATGGAATGACTAAATACGCTAATTGATTAAAGTCAGATACTTGATTATGTTGATAAGTATAGATGTACAATTGTGTATATGTATTTAGATTAGGCATTGGTCATATACAATAGGTGGATGGATCTATTGAAGAATTGCTTTGCACTTTTCAATTGGGAGCTTTCAAGTGTTGTTCAAACTCCCAACATGCGGTTTGCATGTGGCTGACATATTTATGAGAATTTTTACAGTTCACATTTGAGATGCTTATCCGAAAGCTTCTAGTATTTTGGCATGAATGCGGGCATATGCTACAAATAAGCAAATTAATGTTATTGTTTATTTTTGATTAAGTTAAGTGACAGCTGAAGAGCCATCATATAACTCTTCTGGCGATAATCGGGTCTTAGATAATGTTGGGGTTTGAGAATTACTTTATAAGGCCCGTGCCGGCCAAGAGGCAGACATATTGAAAGTGAAATTTGGTAACATGAAGTACTTGCTAAGTGTGGTTCTCCTTTTGGCCATCGGCCTGCATCAGATCGATGCTCACGGCATGATGTTAAATCCACCAAGTCGCTCCTCCCGTTGGCGTTACGATAGTTCGGCTCCTCCTAACTGGACCGACAACGAACTTTTCTGCGGTGGTATGCATGTGAGTATTCACTGTACAAAAAGGATTAAAGGACAATTGTTATTAACAACGTCTTTTGCAGACCCAAGCAAATAATGGTGGAAGGTGCGGATTGTGCGGAGATAACTATTCGACACCCCAGCCCCGTCCCAACGAGATTGGTGGTCAATATGGCGGTATTGGTGTCATTACCAAGGGCTATTCCGCAGGACATTCCGTTAGAGTGGGCATTAAGCTAACCACCAATCACCTGGGCTACTTTGAATTCCACCTGTGCAACTTGGATGCCTTTGGTCGCGAATCTGAGGAGTGCTTCAATCAGAATCAACTGCGTTTCCCCGATGGCCAGACTAGGCTACATATTGGCTCCCAGGGTGGTGAATTCGATGTAACTGTCAGTCTTCCTCAGGGTCTTACCTGCCGTCATTGCGTTATGCGCTGGACCTATGTGGGCGGTAAGTGTGTCCTCATCTATAATTTTTAACTGATATTTAATAGAAATACTCTTAAAGGAAACAATTGGGGAATGTGTGATAATGGCACTGGTGCTTTGGGCTGTGGTCCCCAGGAGACCTTCAAGAACTGCGCCGATGTGTCCATCAACTGGGGCCGCAACATGCTGAAGGAGATGGTCAGCGGCGATGTCAATCCCGTTGCTCCTGTTGAAGTTGAGGCTTAAATTTAATAAATTCCTATACAATTTGTACTGATTTCAAGCCAAAGCATTTAATAATAAAAGAAAAGCATTTACAGTTAAAACGAAATAAAGTGTTTTATATTTTGATAGAAATTTTAATAAAAGTCATTTAAAAAGTTAGTCTCTATTGTATAAAGCAAAGAGGCAGGCTGTCGATTGTATTTGGATTACAAATCAGATATATGAATATATATTGGGAATATTAAACTGACATTTAAAAACCTCGTCCTCCGAGAACTGCAAACATTCGAATTATAGTGGAGTTGCATTGAAATCAATCCATACAAAACTAATTTAATTTAAATAATATACAAATTTAATTTAATTTAAATATGAGTGGTAAAACTGATTATTCAAATAAGTAGAACAATTTTATAGATTTTGCTAATTATATCAACTTCTACAGATCTTCTTGATACAATGATCAAAAATATATCTACATCGGATCTTCCCCCTGCTACCCTTAACTACGGCCTTGTCTAGGGGTATTGTACATCAATTAAAATAATGTTTTTTTTAAGCAACAGTGTATTAAGTCTAGTACAAGACAGTAAACCACAAATAGTTTGTAATCTAACGACATAGAGTAATAAACTAACTAATAAATATAAAAAAACCCAAAATAGAGCTTGTGTTTCAAGATAATATAGATACATATGTGGTTTCTTTTAAATGAGAAATTAATTGAATTTCCATCAGTATATTGATTTAAAGACTTGAATATGCTAAAGGAGATTATCAGTGGCGATGTCAATCCTGTTGTATGTGTATGTGGCTTCGTTTAAATTAAAAATAAATTATATATTTCCTGTTAGTACATTAATTTAAAGACTTACAAGGTTTCTCCAGCAAAGGTTTCTTTCCCATCTTACCGCGCAGACACACTCCTTAATAGCCTTTGAGTTTAATATTCTCCAGAAAATTGTTAAGTGCAATATGCAAATCTTTATATATAGAAGACATCCTGTTATTTGCATTCCATGGCATATTAATAAAGCAAGATAATTGATTAAGTTTTTAATAAGGTACGAGTAAATTAATAAGTTTATTTATGTATTAGAAATTTGGCAGCCATAAGTTGATCAATTGAACTCCTACCAAGTGCTTTGATGATTGGTATTTATCTATAAATAAATGTGGTTAAAATTCTGCATGTGGTTGACATATTTATGAGAGTTCTTACAGTTTCATATAGAGATGCTTATCTGAAGTCTTTGGGAATTTTGGCTTATACTGGCGTACTTAATACAAATACGCAAATTATGTTTATGGTTTATTCGTTGTATAACTGATATCATTCATTAATAACTGAAGAGCCATCGTATAACTCTTGAACCTATAATCGAATCTTAGATAATGTTTGGGTTTGTGAAATACTTTATAAAGCCTGTGCAGGCCAAGAGTTAGGCATATTAAAAGTTAAATTTGGTAACATGAAGTACCTGCTTAGTGTGGTTCTCCTTTTGGCCATCGGCCTGCATCAGATCGATGCTCACGGCATGATGTTAAATCCACCAAGTCGCTCCTCGCGCTGGCGCTTTGATAACTCAGCGCCTCCGAATTGGACCGACAATGAGCTCTACTGTGGTGGCATATTTGTGCGTATTTCGAATCAAAATAAAACATAATTTTAATAATTTACCATATTTCTTTTGTAGACTCAAGTCAATAATGATGGAAAATGCGGGCTATGCGGCGATAACTATGCCACACCCCAACCCCGTCCCAACGAAATTGGTGGCGAATTTGGCGGCGTTGGTGTAATCACCAAGAGCTATTCAGCAGGAACTGCCATCACAGTGGGTGTAAGGATTAGCGCCAACCACTTCGGTCATTTCGAGTTTAACATATGCAACTTGGATGTGTTTGGTCGCGAATCTGAGGAGTGCTTTGACCAAAATCTACTGCGCTTCCCCGATGGTAGCACCAAGCTGTTTATTGGACAGCGGTTGGGTGATTTCGATGTGACTGTCCTTCTGCCGCAGGGCCTTATTTGCAAGCATTGTGTTATGCGCTGGACCTATAGAGGCGGTAAGCTTGTCTGTCAATTAATATTTTAATTTGGTAATCAATGGAAGTACAACTGCTTATAGCCAACAACTGGGGAATGTGTGACAATGGTACTGGTGCCTTGGGCTGTGGTCCTCAAGAAAACTTTAAGAACTGCGCCGATGTGTCCATCAACTGGGGCCGTAACATGCTGAAGGAGATGGTTAGCGGCGATGCCAATCCCGTTGCACCTGTGGAAGTTGAACTTCTGCAGGATTAAAACTGTAACAAGTGTTTGAACAAATTGTACTGATTCCAAGCCAAAGAAAAGCATTTTTTTTTTTATCTAAACTGTGTCTGATTATTTGATATGACAACATAAAAAAAAATATATAGACTCAGGGTACAGCTTAAAGTATATCTTCATTAAATCTTTTTTTAAATGTATTTATTGGGCGGCAAATTGACGGCACAATTAACATTAAAATCCAACTACTTTTTATTTTTATTTGTCACCAAAGCTTCCACTGTGTTGTGAAACTAAAATTTGTGCCACCATCAGCAAATATTAAAGATGTTAGCTGACAGTTTAATAAAACGCATGCCTGATTTAGAGATCTTTAACAGAACTGATTTTAAGACAAACTCTTATCCCCATTGAAAGCATTTTATAAATTTTGAAACTAACGTTAACTTTGAAATAAAAAAACGACGTATCTGACTTTAGATGTAGCGTTCACTGTTAAGCCACGAAAAGGTTTTCTGTTATGCTTATGTTAGACTATGAAGGCATTGTTTCGATAATTTTGTATAAATGATATCGGAACAATGACAGAGCTGTTAAAATAAGCAGCTGCAGAATATTTAAGTTTACTTTATTTTTCATAATCATTTTAAATTATTAAAAGAAAATGAAATGATTTTTGCATATTTCGCTCATCTAAAAATTTACAGCTAATAATAATGAACTTTCGCGCAATAAAAACTTTCGGTGATGTTGCCCATCCGTTTGATAATTTTTTGCACCTTTTTTACATTTGTTGAATATGTGCAAATGCTGATATTGTTTTCGCATATCTATTGATCAAAATTACAATAGCTAAAATTCATTTACTTTTTGCCAAAGATTTTTCTGCCACTTTCCTTTGCTTTGTTTGTGTTTTTACATTTTATGAACTCGCGCCGATAGCATCGATAAAATTAGCAGTGTTGCACAATAGGAACTTGTACCAATTTTTGGGAACAATTTCGAGTTCGGAACTATCGCTCCATCCAGGAGCAGTAATTTTTTGTATTAGTTCCAAAACAGTGGCTGTTCAGGGCATTAAAGAGACATTAATTTGATATCTGTTTACCAGCTGCTCAGTTGAAATTTTAGCCATTTTCACCATTTCTTTTTGAAACAAGGCACCGGCTAAATCAACTATTCTGTAAGTATTCTTTTAAGTGCCCATATCATAAGGAAGTCACCCAATTTTGTACCAAAGTACAAGTTTGCACGGTGTTGTGTTCTATTTTAATTAACAGTTATGTTAAAGTTAAGTCTCTTGTTCACAGCGCCGCTACATTGCGCTGTTAAGAAAGAAAATTGATAACATCATTCAGAGCCTAATTTATAAATTGTTATTGTTGTGTACTTACGCTAATTGCAAGTTGTTGAAAATGCGGCTTGTCGAAATTTAATGGTATTCTGAAGTTAATAAAAGTTGCTTAGAGCAAGCATCGGTCAAATAAACACAAAGGTGAACGTAAATTCTTGGTGTGAAAAGCAGACAACGAAGAAAAAACATTGGCATAAAAACACTGCAGAGAAAGGGATTAAATTACCAACCATTTATTTAAGGGAATAACATGTAAGTTATATTAAAATAAATAATAAATGGTAGCTTAAAAAGTACATATTAAGCAATAAATTAAACAACATGTATAATATCTACTTACATACATGCATCTGTCCATATATGTTGTGAGAGCGGCTGCAGTAAACATAAGACCCAGTCGGAACAAAATACTTTCAAAATGTACATACTGCGTTACAAGATATGCACTATGGTTTATACACTGTTTATGCTTAGTCCGTTTTCCAACCTATTTTATTTAGAAAGTAATGAGTTTTTGAAATGTATTTTATCATGGTACTTCTGGTGTCAATTTCCTGAAATGCCCAAATTTTCTTTCAAACTTAACTTTACTCTAAAAATAAGTCATTCAGACCTTGTTCATTTTAAATCTTTTGTCGTTTATATCTTAAAAATCTAATTTAAATAAACATTTATAGAAAAAGTGTAGTACTTACTTTACTATTCACCATCTGAATATATTTTTTTAACACATTTGCCAGGAAGCGGAATTACCAAAAGAAAAATAAACAAAATTAAAATGTCTTCCCTCAATTTTTTTTGTTTTTATTACGTACTTATTTTCGGATGTTTGTTTCTATTCGCATTGCAGTTCTCTTTCTTAAAAATGAATGACCAACTCCTGATAATAGCTGCAATGCTTACAATATTATTTTGTTTCATCGTGTTCATAGGTATTTCCCGGTAAATCATTTTGTGTACTTCGTAATTCTTAAGAAAGCCAGTACTTGAAAAGGCATTCATGTGGGAAATATACATTTGTCTGTTGTTGTATATAAATATATATATAAAACGAGTGTATGGTCTAAAAATTCAAATATACATACTTATCTATATAGAACATGTGTATTTCTATAATAAAGCAAGCGTAAGATTCCCTCACCACAGGAATCGAGTTTTTTTTTTGATATAAAAACATTTTCTAAACATTCATGTATAGAGAATGTAAGTTCATTAAAGGAGACTATGTTATGCAACAATAATTAATTATACTATTAATAATTAAACTTTAATTGAATGTAATTTCTTATTAAGTTTTTCTGTTTTTTTTTTTTTGCTATTACAACAAAATTAATGCTTGAACTGTTTTTTCTAACGTGTAATAGACAACAAATTATACCCTATTAAAATTGCGACGATTTTTAAGTGGGAAACTAAGTTTGAGTGATTGTTGGAAACGCCCTTGATTTAAAATATAATTTATTATAATTGGTGCGTTTTTTCGGTTTATTCTCGATAAGTAGTGTTATATAAATATGTATTTGATTTGCATAACTTTAATTAAATGGTTGTTTATTTGTTTTTTTCCAGAATTTAAAATGCCAACAAATCAGAGTATACACAACTACTTTTCAAAACTAAATCCTGTAGCGGAAAAGATTGCCTTCGATATAAGCGAAGTGAAAGCGGCTTACGAAAATGTGTGGCTTACATTGACAACAACTGAACAGGATAACATTCTTAATGATACTATAATAAAACCAGAAATAACAATTCGGTATTATAACAATAGCATAACTGCAAATACAAAAACACACACTCCAAAGGAAGATGATTCTAAAACAAAATCAACTAAACATCAGAAGCATAATATTATCTATACATATGACAGGCAAAGCCTGCGATCATTTATTCATCAAAATGTTGGCTTGAAGATTCTTCACGATGAAAACATCGGAGATTATCGTGATGAGCATTCATTTCCATTTAGTTATAGAACCAAATCTCAAATAAATCTAGCAATGATTGTTAGTAATACCAATAAACCTGTAACTGAAACTGATTTATGTAAGCCAAGTAAACTAGTCAGCCCCATGAAAACCAAAATCTTGCAACCTACCCAACGAAAGGCTCATCAGGAACCCGAGCTTTATAAACAAATAATACCATTGGAAAAGGAGCCTCCAATAATCAATAGTAATAAGTATAATGAGCCTATCTATATGGTGGACGATGAAAAGTTCAAACTCTTGCCTAGTTTCGGATCAAAAAACACTCTATTAAGCATATCAACTGATTCCACCGATTTTGAAAATGACACCAAAGAGCAAAATGCCGAAAATTGTAAATTATTACCAGAAGAAGTTGAAATACCTAAGGGTTTTGATTTTTTAAGTAACTGGTAACTCGATACTATTTAAAAGTATAAAATACGAATATAACTACATATTTATTTATATCTTATACCAAAAAAAAAAATAAATAAAAAATCAGTCTGAGTATATAGTCTATGCCACTATAAATTGTACAAAAACATTGGCATTATGCGATTTTATAAAAAGATGTAACAAGAATGCTCAATAAATAAAATAATAAAACAAAATGTTATTTGAATTTTTCTTTCAAGTTAAATTATTGTGCAATTTTGGATGGGGAAGTCATAATTGTCGCTTTGGCCTCGAAAAATGTTTCAATGTTAAATGTAATTTATTTTATATTATTTTGTATTTGTGGTTTTTAGAAACTTAGAAGATGTTCAATTATAAATAGTAAAAATGAGCTACTCTTTCTGTACTGTTTTTTTAGGTCTTGTATTTATTTATAAATAATAAAAAAAAATTAAACAATCGGCTAATAGACCGATTTTAATCAGTTATTTATGTGAAACTTAAATTTTATGTTAACAACAATAATATATAAATTAATTACACAATTTTATGATTTTATAACCATACATAATTTGCTTAAGCTTGTAAATACTTGTTTTTATTATTTCGAATATAAGTATTGTACACATGACGGAAAACTAGAAAATATGTTAATGGGTTCCACGTTAGGTTTAACTGACACTTAAACATTTAATTAATTTTGCAAAAAGTTATTGCCAGAGAAGCCTTTTGTTAATTACAAGTGCCAGGGGTAAGATGAAGAGAATATTTACGAATCGTATACGATTATAGTCATTAGAGAAAACGGTGGTTTTTATTGAAACCAATTATCTAAATTTAATTTTGTTTGATTTTTTTTTTTTTTTTGGTTGCTTGCAAAGTTATTGTCGTAGATAAATGGGATTGTCGTTAGCGTTAAAAACTATATAAAATAATATATATTGCTAAACGCAATTGTGCATTGTCTAATTATAAATATATATAATAAATATAAGTTTCATTAAGGTTCTAATCCAACTTCAACACAACACTAATTTTAGATTCTAATAACAAGATTTTATTTATGTATGTATGTAGGTGCACCTTTAAATTGACATCATTCATTTATAATATAAATAAGTAGTTTTTTTTATTGAGTATAAAGGACTCTCATGAACATGCACATTCTAAAACTTGCATATCATTCCAGGTTGATATCTTAAGCTTATCACTATGCTCCTCATCCACATGCAAAATCTCTAGCTCGGTGAGCTTAGAGGGTGCACAACAGGGTCGCGGAACCCGACTGTGATCCTGTTGCCATAGCAGGCTTTGCAGGAGAGCGTGATGATGGGCTGGATTATGTCTGGGAGGGCAACGTCCCGTGCAATAGCCAGCATCGAAAACTTTTGGATGTAATATGAATTCGAAACCCTTGATGTTTTTAAAGTCCACTTCCAATTGATGTCTACAGCAACGTTGATGCGGCTTGTGGCAACTATTTGGCCAATTTTTATTATGTTCGGTGTGATGACGATGTAAAAAATAATTATTGCTTTGATTATTCGCCGAATTGAATGGATGAACTGCATTTTCACGATGAGTGTGACCAATGTGTCCAATAATATTTAATACCGGCGTCAAATGAAACCTGTCGTGTATGTCCTCATCATTTCTATCATTTGGATTTTCTGGTGTGGAAACATCACTCAGAATGCGTGCTCCAATGCGTCTACACTTATCACATTGAATCTCTATGCCCAGATTGTCACGACTCTTGTTTAACCAGCCCCGAACTGCTTCGGTTACATCAAATTCCAGCCACTGACTGCGAGTCTCCTCATTTGTACCTCCATAGTTTGAATTTTCAAATTCAATTTTACGAGCATCCAATTGTTGACGCTTGTTCATTGGCATTATTTGAAATACTTTCAAATTTAATATGTGGGTGCGTATATTAGTTTTACGATTGTTGTTATACGATTGTTGTGGGCTTGAGGGCGTCACACAATCATTATAACCATTGCAGATCTTTTTGTTTTTCCCCAAATTATCATTATGATGTCGATTATTTATCATCTGTTTTTTTCGAGATTTAGCTCGGCGATATGATTGTGCCGCCAACGCTGGGTTATAAAGCATCATTAATCTGACATTAGCTTCATTTATTTTCTCATAATGATATTGGGCATCATTAATGGCCAATGGAAAGTGTAATAGAATGTTTGTCTTATCTTGGCTAATGCCAAGACCATGATTTTTCTTCATCGTTTTCCTCTCACGATTTTCCGTTGCTCGAACTGTACGCTTATGACGCCATCGCTTTCGCGATATATCGCTAAAGCTATTTGTTTCAATGCTTAATATATGAAGATTTTTTGGAGATAGATCTGGTAAATCCATATGATCTTCGTTTTCTTTGCGTTCATGATTTTTTCTAAGACGTTCCAAATATTGTATATATTTGCTTGAGTACTCCAATTGACTTATGTTTGCCTGTAAATATAAGGAATATAAAATGAAGGTAAAAGTCAAAAAATTAGAAAATATATATGATATATTGACTGGTTTTATTCAAACTTAGTCTGATTGTACGAATCGTAATTCTACATCGATATGTCAACTTTTTTTGATATGATATCTTGAAAAACAAAGAAGTTATTCATACGAGCACTTTTTGACCGATTGTCCTGTGGAAACTACAAGATATAGTGGTACGATTTTATTTAAACTTAGTCTGATTGTACAAATCGTAAATACGCATCGATATGATAAGTTTGGTTTTGATATCTTTAAACACAAAAAAGTTTTTCATACAAACACTTTCGATGAAAATAAAGTGTATCCGATTGTTCCTATGGCAGCTATATGAGATAGCGGTCCGATCGGGCTGATTTTGACATACAAACTACATACAATATCAAGCGTCATCTGTGCCAAGTTTCATCAATATAATTTAAAGATAAAGCCCAAAAGTAAGCATAGAAACAGACGGACATGGCTATACCGACTCGGCTCGTCGTCCTGATCAAGAATATTTATACTTTATGGTGTCGGAGATGTCTTTTTCTATGCATTACACAAGGGTATAATAATTAATTGCAAGGGTATAATAATTTAAAAGTTAGAAAAACGAAAATAATAAAGATTTTAAGCATAATCTAAACAATAAAAAATTGCGGATTTAGTTAAAATCCCACAACATAGTTTAGGATGTTTTGTGACCTTTAGTTCTTTATTTTTGGTATAAGTAGGCTCGAGCTCGATGATTTCTAATGTGCTAATTAATATATTTTATGAATAACTTTTAAAAATTTATATATAGATATATATTTAAATCAAGCTGCCAATTGTCATGTTTATGTTTTTTTAAACTTAGGATCCGGTTTAATAAAGGTATATAAGGCTTAGCATATTACCAACGTAAAACCGGCTCTAGCCAGATTCCCAACAGATCAAAAAGTGTTTCTACACGGGAATTCAGACAAAGTTATTTACACTTCACAAGTCACTTGACGACGTAGCTTATGAATGTTCTTGGTTATGACTATAAAATTTGGAATGTACATTAAATGTTTTTTCTAAAGTACAGACTAAGCACGGTACTAGATCAAGGGCAGTTAATATTCACGTGAGAACTGAGAATATTGAACTACTTTTAGAGCTAACGGATAACTACGTCATGATTCCAAGTGCAACTGAACTATTTAAAGATCTGATGATTAAGTCTAATATTTTAAACATATTTTTCAATTTATAAATGTAAAATATATTTAAATATCTATAAAAAATTGTAAAACAATATTACAAACTTACCTTTTTCATATCCGGTAGTTTTTTTAATCCAAGTCCGGTCATAACTAGTTTCGTTAGTTTCTCATTATTGATTATTTTGTTGTACTTGTTGTTGTTGTTGTTATTATGATCTTTGTTTTTCTCAAAAGCGACTTTTAATATTTGGTTGCCAGTTTCGTGTTTACTTTTAATCTCGTGTATTTGCGAGTTATTTTTGTTATTATTATTATTGTTGGCATATTCGATATATCGTTTGGTGCGAATTGAGGAACCTTTCTCGTTGCCGATTATGGTTGACTTTGGTGTTGTATCTGTATTAATGCTGCTATTATACATTTTGGCCATTCCAGAGTATAAATTATTATCAGATTGACTTAGAATTATCAGACTATATCCGTTTAAACGGTGATTATACGAGTATATGGGATTTGTAATATTAATGCTATGGGATTTGTTAATATTGTTGATAAGATTCCTGTTGTTTCTGTCATTGTGACATTCTTTATCTGTTTTAGATTCTTGCAATTGCACATAATTAGTTTGTGTGTCTTCCTGGGTTTGATTTGACTGGTTATTATCACCATGCCTGAGTTTCTTGATACTGTTGAGGTCTGTATTTGAATTTAATTTTAATATTGGTATTGTTGATATTGATATTGGTGCCACAACCTCTTGGCCATGTGCTGCTTGTATCAATGTATTGTAGGTTATTAGGAATGGCAATAACAAAACAATGACAAGACATAATTGCGTTAATTTATACAATAAATAGTACATAATAAATGTGGTGGGTAGAGGACGTCGTCGCTGTTGTTGTAGTTGTTTTTGTTGTTGTTTTTGTTGTTGAAGAGTTTGTTTCTTTTTTGTAGATGCGTAATGTTCCTTTTGATAGCAAATTGTTTGTACTCGTTCATTGCAAATGCACGATGATATATTTAAATAATTCAATTCAATACAATAGTTTGAATGATTTTCTCTAATATTTGCTGATGAAATATCCGTAAAATGCTGCCGTAAATTTCGAGCTAACCCATCTCGTAACTCAGCAACAAAATATGCATCATTTGGCTTTGCGGCCCTTTTAGTTCGTATTCGAAAATCATTCCAGTTTAAAATACTTTGGAATGTTGCTGCAAAGTATTCAGGTTCATGACGTATTTTCATTTTTATACCACATGGCCTCAAATCGCGTATGATATTAAAATAACTTGAACTATCGGTGCGTGATCGATCTCGATTTTTGAATTCGTTTTGTCCACTGTATTATAATTCTCACACTTAATTTATGCTAGTAGTAATCATCAAACTAGCATTCGTGGCTTTTGTTTTTATGTTTGTTTGTTGTTTACATACATACATACTACTTGACATATATACATAAGTATATGTATACTTCATATATGTATGTATCTTGTACATCCGAAATGTCACACACTAAAACATTGTTATCAACACCAAAATACTGTTCAGTCTTTGTAAAATGTAAAAGTAAATTAATGATCACAGTTATTGATTTAGAAATGGTATTTAATAACAAATATTTTCACATTAACAATTTATTTTGTATTTTGTATTTTCTATTTTGTATTTTTTATTTACGTACAGCGTAGCGTGCACAGAAGCAAACCTGTTCGGTCAGCACTTCAGATTCGACTGAAATACTCGAAAGCGAATGCTTACTCAACAACCGCAAAATAAACAGACTCACACACACTTATGGATATACACACATACGCATGCAGGCATGCTCATGCACACCCACACAACCTAAGATGTTACAGCACTTGGCATTTGGATAAGAACAGTTGGAAATATTTAATGGCAAATCGTATTAATAAAGCGTAAATGTATGTAGCATTTATTTAAGCGTCAACATATATGAATATATAATTACTTTACTTTATAAACTGCTTTTCTATATAGAAAATTAAACTATCTAATTAACAACAAGGTGCTTAACCTAAATGCATATATAAATATATTTAAATTTTTTATAAAAATGGCATTAACTTACATTTAAACCTGATTGAAATTTAATTTCTCTTCTATTTCTATTTCTATTTCTATTCATGATTTCATTTTCTCATTTGTGCGTAAACTAAATCTACCTTAAATATATATATTTTAAAGTTTATCTACAAGGTTTACATTTGTAACTAATCTAAATTGCACTGTTGCTAACTGCATAACATGTAAATCTTAAGTTAATAACAGAAAATGCGCTTTACTTTATAATAATTAAATCATTTAAAGTCACATAATTGTGCATATTTATTTAAATGAAGCTAAGTGTATGAGAATGTTCTTAATTTTATACCCTACGATAATATTGTGAGGTATTTGCATTTGTATGTGTGCCCAACATCACCCTACGCATCTTGTAGAAAAATATTTCTAAACATACATATAAACATAATCAAACGCATACATATATAGCTATCTATATATATACATAAATGTTTAGGCACAAGCATTTATATAGAATGTACATTTGGATGTATGTAAAAGGCCTTTATGTACATGCACACATTTCTACATACATATGTATGTAAATGTTTGAGTGTTTTGTAAAAAAATTAAATGTAAACAGTGCATTCTCTGCAGCGCTTCATTGATAAAAAAGAATCTCATCTGTGAATGTTAACGTAAACACTCTTTGTGAGAGATAATTAGTCAGTAGCTCACATTTTACACTCTGTTTTGAGTTGAAAAAGAGCATATTAAGTTTATCGAATGTAATCTGTAATTATATTTTCGGCAAACAAATATTTTTCAATGTGTATACTGAATTAGTGTTTCGGTATTTATATAAATAAGTCTTAATTCGCAAATCAGCAAAGAAAAGTATATGTAACACAATTTTTGATCTCTACTTCTTTATTTTCTTAATATCAATTCATTTAAAAATATATATTTAAGAATGGAATTACATACTTTATATTTTTCGGCTGTACTAAATTTAATTATTTCTAATTAAGTGTATCTTCTAGTGTTTTTAGATTTCGATTGATCTGTTTATAAAAAAAATGAAAACGTTCAAAGTGTAGAGCTGCTGAACTGCTTGAAGTGTCAAAAGTGCACTGCTTGATGCGTATTTGAGTAGAATGTATACGAAGATGTGTTAACCATTTTTAAATCCAGGTATAGAGTGTTCCTCAGTCGAGCATACTCGATTAAAACATTTTTAATTGTTAAAATGATTGCATTCGCTGTAATTACAAGTTGAGATTTAAAATCTTTCAATTTAGTTTGAACGTACATACTTATGTACATATGTAGTTGCAGTTCTTCCATATAGCTGGAAGAGCAATAATTCTCGTAATTTAAATCCTAAATGCAACGCTGGTTTTTTGACGAAAATTTTAAATATATTTAAATCTTATTAGGCCTCAATACAAGGCAGTCTTCTCTGCCTAAGAATCTGTTTATAATATTTTTATTTTATTTAAAAAAGATAAAACCGAAATACTGGTAACAATAAAAAAGCGTTTTTATGATAAATTCAGTATTATAAAATCAAATCTAGTATTATATCAAAAGTAAAACAGTCAGAATTAGTTTATAACATAGTTATTCACTAAAAATAAAAATTATTTTGATTATAATCAATCTAAAAGCACCGAAATCCTGACCAATTGTTGACAATACTCTCTGTCACTGATTCTTTAAAATCTAGAACTTTGGCCATATTTTATTAACATTTATAGTTTTTTTGTGCTTAATTTAGAATATTGTGTTTATATAAACTCATTATTTGGTTTTAAAACTCAGTATTTATTGAGTTATTCCCTTTCGAAAAATAGTTTTATGTAGTTGCTTTATATGCATACTCCTAAAACCGTTTGTGGATTAAAAGCCACGAATTAAGCCAAAAAAATAAGGCTAAATGCGCGCCCATGGGTATGCAACACTCTAAAAAATTTAAATAATAATTTATTAGCAACAAGTTATTGGGGAAAAAAAATTTAAAACAAAACTGATTGTTCTTCATTTTAGAATTTTGTCATCAGTGCTTAACATTTATATTTTTCGCTTATTCACGACGATTAGAAATTATATTATATAGGTAAAAGGTTAAACCAATTAAAGTAAATTAAATTACAACAATAAAATAAAAACAATTCATAGTCAACTTTATTATTCGTATTAAGGCTGTACATTTTCTTATTTGCAATGTCGGAAATGTTTCCTTATATGTATATGTATACATTTTCACAGTTTTAAGCCCTTTTTATCAATAATATGGGGTGTAAAAAATCAATAATAGCTATAGTTAGTCTATTTTGTAGACAATGTAATTATAGTAATTCTGGTTTGTTATTCTAGGACAGTTCAATTGTAAGGTAAGGTAAGAATTTGAAGTATTTAATATTGATTGGATTGAAGTATGCGTTTTGTTGTCTTTTGTGGTTTATTGTGCACAATGAGTCATCATATAAAATTTTACAGAAATAGGTCTAAAGGGTAATTGACTTTATAAAACGAAATACTAATTATTCACCCAACAGACAAGAATCTGACTTAGAAAACGAAAACTGAAAACAGCAATCAGATACACTGACATCCTTTTGCATAAAATAAAATTCGTTGAATTTAATATAATATTATTATATGTATTATTTATAAATAATGTCTTAAGAACGTTTGCCGATGACCAACTAATATAGATCGGCATCAAATATATATGCATATACTAAATATATCTTTATTTATGATACTTTTATTATTTTCAACTTAACCTTGTGCCGGCTAAGCTCTATATTTATAAACTAGCGCAATTGAATACAGATGATCAATCAGACTAGAATGAATGATGAAAACATGATGTATCCGAACATCAGAAATTTATAGATCATTGCGAAACGAATGCGCAGTTGCGTGGTGCTATATACAATTATATATAATTCTATTATCACGAGAAAGATAAAGCTAAGAAGTCAGATCAAAAAGTTTTTAGAACCATTTGGAGTCGAATATAGTTAGATTGATAGCCATGTAAATTATTTAAATAAAAAGTTATAAAGAAATTGGTTTTCTTTATACAATTTCAGGCCTATATTTACCAGAAAAGTCAATTTATTTGTCCTTCTAAGTTGTCCTTACTAACCGTGGGTATTATAATCTCTTGAAAAGAGAAACTAATGGGTTCCTTTTTGTTAAATACAGATTCAATAAAATTTAAGAGACTAGTTAAAATATATATGTATTCTCTAAAGCCTAGACAGACATAAAAAATGGCTTTTGTGTATACTATAAGTAAAATTATTTCAAAACAATTCGCATTTATACTTTATTTAAACTTCCATAAAAATAAAGTATATGACTGCTTTGATAAAAAATTCGCAAACTCTGAAACCTTTGTTAAATTTATTAACTGATAGACCCCAAAAAAAATATGGCACTATATAAGCCTCACCGAATGGGCGTCAAGGCCCAGTGAAGAAGAAAGTGTTAAACAAAATGAAATACCTTAATCCATTCAGTATTGCCACATTGGTTCTAGTAATATGTTGCCTTATGTGGCAGATAGATGCCCATGGCATGATGTTGAGTCCTGTGGCTCGATCTTCGCGTTGGCGTGTAGATCCTTCGGCGCCCAAGAACTACGATGATAATGCACTTTTCTGCGGTGGCCTTTGGGTATATGTCTGCATATAGAACTAACTTTTATCTTCAATTATTATTTATTTTATTACAGAAACAAACGGCAAATGGTGGTTTTTGTGGTTTGTGTGGAGATGACTACAGTTTGGAAGTGCCACGACCTAATGAGCTGGGTGGTAAATACGGCAAAGGTGTTATAGTTAAAAGCTATATTGATGTGAACGAGATTAAGGTTAACGTGCTCATTACTGCCAATCATCTGGGACATTTTACCTTTAATCTGTGTAATCTGGATGAGTTTGGCAAAGAGTCTGAGCAATGCTTTGATAAATATCCTCTGGATTTTGAAAATGGCACTAAAAAGTATCCTATTGGCGACATTAATGGACCCATCGATGTGACGATACAAGTGCCCGAAAATCTTAGGTGCAAGCATTGTGTTCTTCGTTGGACCTACACGGCGGGTAAGAGACAAAATTCAAAGCCTTATATTACATATTCAAATATCCTTTTTATATTCAGGTAATAATTGGGGTCCCAATCAGGAGAATTTTAAAAACTGCGCTGATGTGAGCATATTTAGCACAACTGTGGAGAATTCTGCTAAGGATGAAGACTCTGTCGTACAGGACTAAATAATTTGAATATAAATTTTTGTAACAAATTCGCAACGAAAAGATTGTATATTGTTGCAGAAAATATTCTACTTTTTATAAATAATTATGCTGCATAAAAATGATTGTTTTATTTTTTCTCATTAATTAGAAATATTTAATAAAGCTTCTAGTGCCATTTAAAAAAATTGGGTAGTTTTTATACTTTTTACGGCTTACCCAAAAAATTTCGTGATATGTTTTTTCTAAATTTAGCAACTTGCTTATATTTGCTTGAATTTATTTATAAGCACTTCTTTAATTTGACTTATTTTTTGCTATAATCAGTAATGCGAATTGTTTGTCCACAAACAAACTGTATTTATCGTTTTTGAATAGATTAGAAATAAACATTTTTAAGTTAGTTTAACCACATTTCTTATTCAAGCTTTAAACAACAAATTTCCGAATTCGCTTTCTAAAATCAGAATCAAGGTAAATTTCTAAAATATTTTTGCCACACACACTCTGGAGGCATCCTCATAAGAAAATTGAATCTAAATAGAGTAAAAAACAGCCGGGATCTTTTGATTGCAACGTATTTATTTCACTTTTCTCTTGCTTTTCGGCGCCGACACAATATTTGATTGCAATTAGTAGCTGACAGATGTGTGTCAAAGAGAAAAATGTGATTTAATTTGTGTGCTTACACAGGAAAAAAAAATGTCATTCTAAATATAAGAATTAAAATCTTCTTTTTAATCAGAAGATTTCTGAATATTTTTATATTTACTACAAATCAATGCTGAAAATTTTTAAAGTAAATGATATTAATTTTAGTATAATCAAGTCCACCCCTAACCTCCCTCAACGTCTTTTTTTGAAGCCCTCATAAAAATGTACATAGTACATCTTATACATATATATACTTGCCAAGCACAGTATTAAACTTTTTAAACGCTATTACTAACTGATAGTGAAAGTTGATAAACATTTCTTTAGAATCCAAAATTTAGATTATACCTGATTCGTAAACATTTTGTTTATCATGATTGCAAACCATAATATTTTATCAGCGAAACGCTTAACGGATAAAACCCAATGTCTTATCTTGTAAATGATTCATATTTCATATATCCTTGAACAAATATTCAACAATTTTTAGTTATATAAATTAAATTTGACAAATTTACATAAAGTATAATTAAACTACAAATTTGGGCGGAATATTGAATATAAGTATATTAGTTAAATAAGAGTAAAATATGCAAACCGTAATTTACACTCATCAATTTTCTAATATTTAAACTCAAATCCCTATCATAAAGTCTATATCAAAATTATCGCAAATAAACATATGTGTATCTAAAAATTATATCTTTTTTCTATATGCTATAATTTGTATCTTTTAATTACCCGAAATATCCACTGTTTGACTTTCATTGAAGCCTTGAACCAAAAATAATATTGTTTTTTTTTAGTTATAAAGAAAGGTAGTAAACATAAACTTGTGTCTGGTATTATTGTATTGTATTATCAGTAAATTATGCCATAATACATATTTAGAATATACACGACTATATTCAAATATAATTTCTATTTTTTTCCTTCTAACTTTTCTAATGACTCAATATTGCGAAATGCGTCGCAAATGTTTTGATTGTTTTTTTTTTTGTGTGCCATGGTTGTTTACCACAATAAAGAATGGTACCATTTCTTAGAGTGATATAACGATTCTCCAAATTTCGACAATCATAACTGGTATATGATAGAAGAGTCCGATAAGAATCAAAGCATTTTATGTGGCCGCTATATATGGTGAATTTCAAAAATCCGTAACCTTTAAAGATAAGACCAACGATGTGCAGGTATATAAGCCATAGACCATGGAAGTTAGAGCTCAGTGAAAAGAAAAGTGTTAAACATAATGAAATACCTAAAACCGATCAGTATTACCATACCAATATTGGCAATATGCTGTCTTATATGCCAGATCGATGCCCATGGCATGATGTTGAGTCCTGTGGGTCGATCTTCACGTTGGCGTTATGATTCTACGGCGCCTAAAAATTACGATGATAATGGATTATACTGCGGTGGATTTTGGGTATGTGTCTGCATATTGTCATTATAAATAGCAGTGATGGGCGAGTGATAGCTCAGCGGACCAAAACTCGCGCCGGGCTGTCGCACACAAGCAGTCGAGCGCACAAGTGTCGATCGCGAGCGGGCTCACAAAAACCAAACACATTAGGGGTTGCACAAGTAAATTTTCGCAACAAAAAAATACCCACGAGTGTTTGTCCAAAACTTGGAGTCGGGCGCACATGTCCTCATCTCGAGCGAGCTCACAAAATAAAAATACATTGATGGGTTTTTCCAGTGCACACAAGAAATTTTTTTAACTCACGAACTTATTTTTAGTGTCTTTTAACCTTAACTATATCTCGACTATTTTATTTTGCAGAAACAAACTGCAAATGGTGGTAATTGTGGTTTGTGTGGGGATGACTACAGTTTGGATGTGCCACGACCCAATGAGCTAGGTGGTAAATACGGCAAAGGTGTTATAGTCAAAAGCTATATTGATGTGAACGAGATTAAGGTTAACGTGCTAATTACTGCCAATCATCAGGGATATTTTACCTATCATCTATGTAATCTGGATGAGTTTGGCAAGGAGTCAGAGCAATGCTTTGACAAGTATCCTTTGGAGCTTGAAGATGGCAGCCTAAGGCATTTTATTAACAACACCATGGGCAATATCGATTCGACCATAAAATTGCCCCTTAAAGTCAACTGCAATCATTGTGTTCTACGTTGGACCTATACGGCGGGTAGGAGATAAAATGCAAACTTATATTTAATATGTTTTAATATCCTTTTCCATAACCAGGCAATAACTGGGGCTGGTGTGAGGATGGCACTGGCGCTTTGGGCTGTGGACCGCAAGAAAATTTCAAAAATTGCGCAGATGTGAGCATATTTAGATCAGTTGGTGATATAGTTGAGGTGCCTGTACAGGTGCAAGAAGCTGCCAAGGAGACTGCTATATAAATAAAAATATATATAAAAATAGCATACAACTGTAACGAACAAATATTAATCTCAAAAGTTTGTAAAACTATTGTAATATTATGAATGTATGTTTCATTTTATTCAATAAATTTATTATAATTTATGTATATTCTTGTGTGTTTTGTATGTACTATATATATACTATATGTATATAAACCTTGTTGCATGTGTATGTGTGTCTGTGTGTGTGTGTGAGCCTTTAATTTCTATTTAAAATATTGACTTATCCTGTGCATCAAAATGACTGAGGCCTAAGGATCATCATCCATAAAGTGCAAATATCCTGCAAAAAATTCAGTTTGTGAATGCAATGTGTGAAAGCCTCTCTCTTTTTTTTGAAAAATATGCAAATGCTCAGCACACATCCTGTTGTATTAAATATTAAATATTTATATGCTAAATGTATATATGTGTGTATATATATGTATGTAATATTTGTAATTTGTTTGTTCACTTAAAAATACGTTCACAATAACTGCTTAATTAATAAATTAAGTTGTTCTTTTTTTTTATACAAAGCGTTCAGGTTGTTGGCAAATTATAAATTGTTATCGATTAATTAATTAATTCATTTGGTAATTTCACTACTTGCACTGAACTCAAATCATTTAACGTTAGAATTGTGCAATCATTTACTTAATATAAGCACATTTTAAATATATATAGTTAAGTTAATATTTGTTATAACAATTAACCAAACAAATCGCAAACAACATTGTGTAACGTTTTTTGTGGTTTTATGCATTATTATTAATATTATTTTATATGTACTTTGTTTAAAGGATTGCCACTAGAAATTTCATCAAATGTTTCATTTTATTTAATTTTTTTTGTTTAGCTCTATGTCGTTTTATTTAAAACTCTTGTAAATCCGAACTACTTAAGTACAATTTCAGATTAAAAACTATAAAAAACACCTTGTCTGCATCTATGCGAATTCTTCACAACTAAATTATAGTTTCATTTTGTTTTTTTTTTTTTTAATTTTGTGTGTTCCTTAAAAGCCATTTTAAAATACAGTTTTTTTTTTTTGCTTTTTGAAAAAATATAGTACATACACATGGTTTTTTGTTTTGTTTATACATATCCAAATGTGGTTTCTACGATAATTTGTAAAAGCACCTTGTAAATTTTACACAAGCTTATGCAAAGTTTACTCACTTTTCTCTGGGTTTTCTTAATTTTTTTTATTTATTTTTTTATTCTTTTTTTTTATAAATAGCTAAATATGTCATTTTGTTTTCAAAAAATGTAACATTATACAACACTATTTGTTTTTTGTTTTTTTTTAATACCTGAATTTTAGAATTTTGTATCCGAAACGCCATTTTTGTTGTGTGTGTGTGTGTCTTCATCGTGTTTGTTTCCTTGTTCTATCTGGGTAAAGTTTCATTTTTGTAAAAATTTTGTTAGATCGAAATTGCTTGTTGCCAAAAGTTTTTGTTTTTTGTCCCATTCTTGTATACCATCTGTATTGTATAAGTTCTCATTGTTTTGGTTAAAACTAGTTACTTTTTATTTTTGTTTATTTGCCAAAGTATTTTGCGGCTTGCACTTATCTTAATTGACTAATTTCAATGCCGATAGAGTGTTTGTTTTTTGGAAGGATGTTGATTGGATTATCCGGTTGGAGTTAGCTTTTGAGGATTGGGTCTATTACACTAATTTGTATTTTACGTATTAAGTTTTATAACTTTTGTTTAATCATTGGCACAAATTCGCTATCTGAGTGTCTGTCTAGCAGTTGTTATTTTTTTATATGAATTAACTGATAATCGCTTTAGCAACAAAATAAGTTGCCAACATTTATTTTGTGTTCAAATTTTTCTTTTGTATACTTTTTTTTTTATTTATTTTCCAATATGCATCACTACAATAATTCCACAAGTTTGTTTTGCTTATAAACTTTGTTTTATTTTTTTATTTTTATTAACATTAACACGCTAAATGTACTCTTGTTTTTGTTATATAAAATTTTGTTTTTTTTTTCAACTATGCATAAACATAAAAGCTAAAAGATAATAGAAATCTATATATGTATAAATTATAAGTAAAGTGCAGTTTTAAAAAGTTGTATTCAATTTGTTTTTATAGCTAACTAGTACACAAATTAAAAAAGTGTGTGTGTGTGTGTGTGTGTGCGAGTTGCTTGTAATTAAAAAAAAAAGTTATGCCTGTTCCCATTCTCACTTTCGGCAAGATTATGCGGAAATGAATTTCCCTCTATGAATTTCCCTCGAACGAATTTTCCTGAACTCGCCTGAGTTTGAGCTCGCGTTTTCATTTCGTTAGCGTATAAATCAATTAAATTCTACTACTTGAAACCACTTTTGACTTAAATAAAAATTATAAATAAATTTTCTGTTGTTTTGACAATGACATTGTATCAAAACTTTTTTAATTCAAGCTTTATGAATGGTTTTCAATACTGCTAACGCTGTGGGATATTCTTATGGGAAATCCTAGGGAAATTTATGGGAAATTCGTCAAATTCTCGCGTAATCAAATACGCAATGTCCTACCGAAAATGGGAATGTGAAACCATCCATGTCTCATTTTAATAGTACTGCAAGTTTTTTATATTATATTAAAATAACCATATGGCGAACTGAACTAGAAAACTGAGCAAATATTTTTAATGGAGAAATTATTGTGACAAATTTACATAAGAGAACATAGAAAACATTTTTGAGAAATCTAAAATAGAAAGTTACAATTTGCACAGCTAACAGACACAGCACATCAAGTTATAGTTCTACACACTTAATAATACATAGTTTCTGGCATTTTCTTGTATTCAGTTTTCAAAATTAACGAGAATTCAGATTATTGCATTTTTGAATATTTGAAAATTTGTTTAAAGCTTGTTTAAGAACTAACAATTACAAACTAATTTCATTGAATTTTGTTGAAGGCCAAATGATTAATTAAAATTAAACGCAGTCACACACTCTATTTGTATAATTATTAAATAAGCAAATAACTACACAGAAATTCTAATTTAAACATAAATTTCTAATAATAATAATAATAATAATTAAAAAAAACAAAACATTCATATTTATATATGTATTGCAGCAACAGTGGAAGACAGTTTTGTGTATCATTTCTGTTTAGAAAATTGCAAATTGTTGTTAAAATTATTTATTGTTGTTGTGTGGCTGTTCTTCAATTGATAATTTGTTGTTGTTGTTGTTTATTTGCTGTATACAATTGTAAATGTTTAAAAGAAAACCAACAGTCTTAACTAAAACTAAGCAATTATATAAATTAATATATATTGTTTATTCAAATTAAATAGACAACAGTATAAAAAAGAAAGGCCAAATATAATAGTTATATAATTTACATACAAATTTAAAATATGTTTAAAATTGTTTTTCAATGGAAAAGCAGACAATTTAAAAGCATTTACGTGCGGGTTTTGTTTTTTGTTTTTTGTTTTTCTCTTTCGTTCTTTTTTGTGTGTTTTCATTCTTAAACTTTTATGACTAAATATACAATACAACTACAATTTCTTCATACAGCTTACAATTTCTTTCGATTTGTTTTTTTTTATACAATTTTTGTGCTTAATACACTTCAAAAATTAATGTGCAATTTAAGTTTAGAATTAAGCTTAAGCGCTATTTATTTTGTTTTGTTTTATGGTATTCATTGTTGTTGCTATTTTGTTGTTGTTGTTTGTTTGCCTGTTTATAATTATAATAACTAAGCTATTATACAATGTTTCCATTATGTATGTACTTCATGTATATGCTTCAAAAAAGTTTCATCTTTTCATTCTGATTTATATTTTTTTTCGATTTATTAAGCTGCTTAATAAATTCATTGCTACTCCCTCTTGACTCTTGTGGTACATATGCCTATTGTAATTAAAAATTAAATTAATTTTTTTTGTATCTTTTCGATTGTTTTTTTTTTCAAATATTAACTATTTCTGTTGTTGTTGTTGTTGCTTACATGCATTTTATGCATGCTCTGTTTTTGTTTTTCTATTTATGTGTGCGTTGCTGCAATTCTTTGTTATTTTTGTATTTGTTTTGCTTAATTCGTTTACTAATTTTAAGTAATTTGTCACTCGCAGCTAAACAAATTCGTTTAACATCCTGATTTTGTTTTTGTTCCTAATCCTGTAATCCTGTAATCCTATCAAGCGGCAGCGGCGACGGCGGCGTACATTTCTTTACTTGTACTTGATATCACTTTCGTTTGGTTTGCTGAGTTGATTTAATTGTTGCAGACATTGTTGCTGTTGCTGTTGTTCTGCAAAATGTTGCTGTTGTTGTTGCTGGTGCATGCCTGTCGTATAATAATATGGAAAAACATCTGTACAATGTTTTAACAATAGAGAGAAAATAAAAATTAAACAAAATTAAAAAATGTCTAATGTAAATGAGCAGAAGCTTGATTTTAACTGAAAATTCCTTACATTTGCTTGAATTTAATATTAGTCTCTTAACCTTTCTATAATTTATAATAAAATAATTCTATAACTTCTATATTTATGACAGTGAGCAGCATTATACGACAAGCTTTAAGATTTATCGTACATCAAAAATTAATTCAAGAATTTTCATTTTATTAAGGGATTCTACATTGTCTGTTTGCAGATTTTGGTTTTCCAAGAAACACACACAGGTTTTTGTAGTGCATTTACTTTATTTTAGAATGTTCTCAGAAGATTCTTTCATATAATAGATAGGTAACACTATGCAACAGCATTTTGTATCACGGATTCCGAGAAGAAAATTTAATAAAATAGGTAGCCAAGATCATTTTAGAGATAGTCCAAAAAAAGCTATATTTTTTTGACTTTTCAAATAGACAGATTTGATTAAGTGAAAACATCTCCGAACACAGTTAAATGATATTAAAGATATTTATCTTTTTGAAAAGATAATAAAATGCCCTAACAACTAGTTGCAAAACATTTTTTTATAACAATATTAGTTAAGAAATTATTGCGACTTGAAATGCAAATGTTGCCTAAAAATATGTCCATACAAAAATCTATTTTTTGTGCCATTTTTCTTTTTAAAAAACTCGAAGTTCGGTTTTTTGTGTACGGCAACATATTTTTAAAATTTGATTTTCGGCATCAGCGACCCATTTTACATATAATTCGACTGTAAAAAGTACGGGATATAAGAGTTTTTTCAAATTTAATTTAATTTAATTTAACTCACCCTTAAACATGCCCTTTATAAGATATTCTGATAATAAGATTTATATAAAAACTATAAAATAATAGTATTTTACAGCCTCTGATTTACAATATAATAAAAATACATGAATAGAAAATTATAAACTCAAAACTATCAAATGCTATTTGTGAACTAATCTAATTCTATTATTAATTTAAATTTTAAATACTACTTAAACTGTTGAAATACTGTTTTTAAATCAAAAGAACTCATCAATAATTTTTATAAAAAAAAAAGACATTTAAAAATTAACTTTTGCTATTAAAACCAAGTTCATCCAGTCTAATTCAATAATTCCCATAATTACCTGACGCTGTTGCATTCGCAGTCTGAGCATTTAGAGTGGCGCTCAATGTGGCCGATGAGGAATTGGAATCGGAAGGCGTATTTGGACCAGCCGAGTGGGGTGTGAAGGGCGGATGACCAAGCGCCTTCTGACGCACCTCGCGAATTTTTAGCTGCAGATCTTGTTTGCGTGGAAAGACATCAATGTGTTTGGTCTGTGACAAAGATTTTGAACATTTATATTAGGTTTCTTTTATACAAAATTATATTATACGCACCTGGAAGGCAATGGTGGCCTGTGTGGATGGAAACATGCCGTGCTCATTAAACAGTTGCATCACTAAATTGCGACGCGTTTCAAGCACCTTGCGGTGTCCCTTCTCGCTAACATCGGAGCGTGCACTCTGTAATGGCGTTTTGGGTGTACGTGGCGAGCGGCCCGTTTGATCCCCGGTCTCAAGCTCTGCAGCAAATTGAACATTAATTCCAGACCAGATTTGGCAATTATGTTGACTATTTGGATTACCTCTCAGATCATTGTTGAAATCCGCGCCAAAGAAACGCTGCGTGGTCGTTGTTGGTGGCGCCGAGGCGGGCTCATCAATTGAATCTTCCTCGCCCGCTAAATGAAGCAAAATATTAAAATTGATTAGAGAAATTGTGGATAATATGGTATAGAATTGAATACA
This sequence comes from Hirtodrosophila alboralis, assembly GCA_035043045.1. NCBI lineage: Eukaryota > Metazoa > Arthropoda > Insecta > Diptera > Drosophilidae > Hirtodrosophila > Hirtodrosophila alboralis. The sequence continues at coordinate 202,457 of JAWNNH010000253.1, forward strand.
TACTTATTTTTGGTACTGGCATTGGCACTGCATTCTTTTTGCGATAATTTGTGCCATAGACACGCGGCGAGGAGGGCACGGCAATGGCACTGGGCGATTGGCAATCCTCTGGCTTGAATTGTGGTAATGCCTTGTATTTTTTCTCAAAGTCCACTTGCTTGAGCACGCTAGGGAAATTAAGGATATAATTAATTTAATCGTTTGAGTGTTGTTTCAACAACAATATTTACTTGTTAATTTCATCGCTCTTCTTCTTGTGGCTCACTACGGCTGCTGCAGCGGCAGAGACGGGTGGCATGCCCCTGATGGGTGACTTGACTTGACCACAATTGGAATTATTATTGCTGCCATTGCCAGTGGGCGTTAGGGGCTGCTGCTCATCGCTATTGGGCGTTGTTGTCGAAGATGTGGGCGTGGGCAAAGCGGAACTAAGGCTGCTGCTATTCACATGGCCAATTATGGGTGACGATGTGGCCACCTCCATCATCGTAGGCGAATGCAATTTGCGTCCAATATGCTGACCATTGCTGGGCCCATAGCCACTGGCGTTGTCCGATTTACTTTGAGCTGTGTGCGGTAATTAAACAATTATAAATATAAAATATAAATTTTATTTATTTAACAAAACTTACATAAATTCTTGCGCCGCTGCAGCGGTGCACGACCCAATTGCGCTGGCGTTGGCGCCAACACAAATTGCTGACCATCAGCATCCACATCTACATCCACGTCGGCCTCATCCGAGGTGACAGTCTCACAGCTGCGTTTACCCGCCGAATCGGGCGGTGCACTCAGATGATATGTGGCCGATTTTGGTGTAGATGGCATTGATTTGTATGAGGGCGAACTAGCCGGCGGCTGATCCTGGCTGTGGCTACTAGGCGCATAGCCATGTAAAATCATTGTTGTCTGTGCACTGACCGGCGGCAGTGGCGGCGGTGGTGCACCCTGCACACCAAGTCCACCATTGTGCTTCTTGAACAGATAACCACCGGGCGTATAGGCGGCCTCCAGCTGCAAATGCTCCAGGCTGGGCGTGTTCTGTGGATGCGGACGAGGCAGCAGCGGGTACTGCAAACAGCAAAAAGAAAAAAAATTAAATCAAAATAATAATAAATCTTTAAAAAAAAAAAATAAAATAAAATCTATGGGAAAATTACACAGACGTCACCACCTAGCTGCTAAAACTACTTGAGAATTACACAGAGGCGCGTAAATGCAATTGGTTTTTTTATTTTTTATTTATTTTTTATTTATTTATTTTTATTTCTTTAATTAATTTTTTTATTTATTTATTGCCTTAAATCAGCCTTCATATTAGACTATGACATATAAAAAAATTACCAATCTTAGCACAGAGCTTTATTTATAAAATTTAGTATGTTTATTTGTATACCCTTGCAGAAGGATATTAATTATACTTTGTCTCGATACCATAAAGTATATTTATTCTTAAGTTTTCCCCTAGTCTAGTTCACATTCTTCTTTGCTTAACTTAAATAAATGTATGAAACTTACATTTTTATTTACATGACAATATAACAATCAATGCTCAAAGTTCTTAAATGAATAAATCGTAAAATTAATTCAAATTTTATTATTTCAATTAAATATCGAAGATTTTGTAGTTTTATATATATGAATATTTATAACAGCTACAAAACCTTAATTTTAATTTATTTAAGCAAACAAAAACAATACTTGGAACAACTTTATGAAAATAAAAAAACTACTAGAGCATGCTCTACGCATTTAATTTCCAATTTTTAATATTTTTGTGTTTTACCCGTTTTTAAATTCACAGAATTCTATTAGTACATCTATATATATATATATATATATATAAACTGACTGATTCACTGACTGATTGGCGACTCACGAGCTGGCCAAACGGTTGAAGCTAAAAACCTGCAGTTTTGACTGTAGCTTCCTATTATATACTAGGTTTGCATTTTGAAAAAATGTTATCAAATATATATCGGGAAATGGGTGGAAATTGCATTTAAAATTTGTTTAAAAATCTGAGCTAGAACATATCAGGTGCAATCATAGTGACATTGTAGAATATGATTAGTTTGCTTTTCTTTTATTTTATTTTTTTTAATTGGAAGCAGGACGTAGCAGCACACGCCGGAATGAGCTAGTAAAATATAAATATTGATTTTTTTAGGTAATAAAAAACTATAATAAAAAAAATTATAAGTAAAAATCCTTCTATGACGTTTTTATAACTAAATATTGAATGCTTGATATTTATTTCTAATAAAAAAAATCCAACACGCACCTCAAAGAACTATTTTAAAAACTTTCTAAAAATATTTAAAATATACTAAAATATTATAATTTAAATTATCAAAAGCCATTTTTTCATTCATAACTTGCAAAATCTGTTCCATTTTTTAATTGATTCTTTAATTTATGCAATTAGAGTAAGGTTTATTAATTTAAATTTTAAATTTTTATAAAATTTTTTAACGTATTATTTTATTATATATTTATATTTGATTACTTACCGGATTACCCATGGCAAAGAACATTTTTTGTTGTTGCGCTGGACCGGCTGGACCCAAAATTTGCGCTGGCGCCGAAGCTGGCGGTGTGGCAATGCTGGCCGCATGCCCCAAACTGACTGTTGCCGGTGAGTTGGGCACACAGGCCTGATGGGCTGCGGATGAGTTTGAGTTGATCATAAGTATGGTGGTGGCATCATTATTAATGCTTATGTTGTTGTTGCTGTTACTGCTATTATTATTATTATTATTTTTGTTGTTATTGCCACCATTTGGGGTAGAGTCAACAGTGGCTGTTATGGTTAGTTCATTGGCTTTATTATTACTATGATTTGTTGTTGTTGAAGGTGGCGCTGCCACTGCCTTGGTTAGTACAGTTAACGTGGGCGTTGTTGCAGTTGCAGTTGTTGTCAATATTCGTGTATTTGCCGGCAGCGTGATCTTGTTGCATGCATTAATGCTGATGAAGGACAATGGACGCAATGTGGGTCCAGCATTTGAGGCGGCAACATGTTGCTGATTGTAGCTGTTGACATCAGTGATTAGCAACATTGTTGCCGGCTGTTGTTGCACAGTTGTTGTTGTTGCTGTTGTCTCATTCGAATGTTGCTGCTGCCGCTGCCGCTGTTGCTGTGTGTTATCGTTATCGTTGTTATCGTCATCGTCATCGTTGCCATGCAATGTATCCAACACTAGAGCATCATACAAAATGGCTGCACGTCCTGTGGGCTTGCTGGCATCTTGTAGTGTCAACAATTTGCGTATTATGGACGTTGTTGTTGTTGTTGTTGGGTTGGTGTTAGTATTGTTTGTTGTTGATGTTGTTGGAGTTGTTGTTGTTGCGGCAGGGTTATTGAAATTATTTGAAAATTTAATAATTTGCTCGTTACAGTGACTGGTTGTTGTTGTTGTAGTTGTTGTGTTTGTTGTTGTTGTCGTTAATGATGTTAATGTTGTTGTTGTTGATGTCTGAGCTTTTGAGCATTTGAAAAACAATGGCGGCGGTGTGTTAAGTTGTTGTTGTTGTGATTGTGCTTGTGTTGTTTGTTGTTGTGTGCGTATGATTGTAAAATGATTGCGCGGCAGCGACGTAGCCGTCGCTATAATCGTCGACGTCGGCGTCGGCGTTGGCACTCTTGTAATAACCGTTGGCGGCGTCTCAACGCGTCGCTGATGTAAATGTTTTAGCTGCTGGTGTGGTGAGTTTGTCGGCTGCAGCGGCGTCAGCGAGCGCACTATGGTGAATTGTTTGCGCTTTAATGGCATTGCCGACGCATGCACGCTAACAACATTGGCCGCTGTGGTGGGTGTGGGTGGCATTGCGGGCTTTGCAATCGTATATTGAGCAATATCATCGAAATCTGTCGCCACATTGCCCAGCTCCTCCATAAACTGTTCGTCATCATCGTCATCGTCATCATCATCATCGTCATCGTCGTCGTCTTCAACATCGTCGTCGTTAACATCGTTATCTTCGGCTTCGGCTTCGTCTTCGTATTCGTCCTCGTTTGTTGTTGCTTGTTCAGTGCTTTTGTCTTGTTTATGTTTTGGTGCAAGTTCTTTAGCTTTTTGTTGTTGTTGTTGGGTTTTTGATTGGTTGGTGAATTGTGAATGTGTGTGTGAGCGAAAGTGAGAGTGTGTGTACAGGGTAAACAAAGCGAGGGCGAGATTTGATCGTGATTGTGTTTTAAGGTTATGTAAGCGTTTCGGAGAAATAGAGAGAAAGATGTTATGCATAAAGCTTTCGTTAAAAATAAAACTCCTTTTTTTTTTGTTCTTGTTAGATGATTGTCTGTTACAAAATGATAAACAATTTGCAAATGGGGGGCGAAGCGAGGGGTTCGGATTGTTTTAATTTTGTCTTTGGTGTAAAACATAAAAAACCAACAAAATTGTATATAAGGGAAATTTAAACAAATCATAGTAAAAATAAAGCCAATTTTAGGTTTACTTAAAAAAAATCATAGTTAAAATAAAGCCAATTTTAGGTTTACTTAAAAAAAAAACAATGTGGTTTCAACTTAAAATTTAAATAAATTAATAAAGTTACTTTGAGCTGATTAAATTTATATTAGAAACTGCCTAGAGACGATATATTAATTATACAGCGTATTATATGGAATGGTTTATTGATTATTCGATAGTCAAATATATTAAAAATTGTACAACTGAGTATAAATATTTTTATTTGGAATCTTTGACTGTCAAATATATAAAAACTTATTTTTATAAATATATAAAAATATATAACATTTTTTTATGTAAACAAAGAATAAAAAAGTTACCTTTCGTGTACTGGAAATTAAATTTTCTAAATAAATCAAATTTGATAAAATTTCCCAAACTCTAAAATTGTCTTAACTATTTAAATTTGTGATCAAATTCTGCTATATAATGTAAATATATACTAAATACTATAAAATATACTATAATATATATATATATACTATAAAAAATACTATACTGTAAAAGTGAAGCTTGCTATTGATGAAGTATAAATAAATTCAAAACTTTTTTAATATAGTAACCTAACCTAAAAAAGTATTTCTTTTATTTATTTATTTGTTGACATTAAAAATAAATATTAAGTATCATTAATATGGCTTTGAGAACTGATAAACCAATTTCCATATAAATTAACAGACATACACACTATATCTAACCATATATGAAATTAGAATCGAATCCTACTATACCTAACTAAATATGGGATTAGAAAAGATTCCTTCAATTAAAAAAAAATAAAAAAAAATAATTAAATTGAAATTCTTTAAAAGAACAACGTATTTTAACTAATTAATTCATTTACAATAAATTTTGAGCACCCCACATTTAAATTCCCTTACAAATCACAAAATAATCGAAAAACTATATATATAACAAAATATATTATATATTTATAAACTGCTACAATCTATCGTTTAACAATTGTTCAGCTCAAAGTAACAAAATTTTAGTATCAAATACAATTTAAAAAATATAATAAAATTATTACATTATTTCAGAAATTTTGTTTGTTTATAGAAAAACTCACCTCGCACATCTGTGGGACTGCATAATGTATGAGGCATTGGATAATGATATTGCTTCTGGCTCAGAGCCGTGGCAGTTGGCACATTGAAATTAAATATAGCACCCACAGCGCTGCTTGGCGTCGGTGCACTTATAACGCCACCAGTTGTGGCGCCACCAACATGGCCACTGCCATTTAGTTTATATGGAGATGGTGGCTCCTGTTTGATATCCTCTTGCTTAATGTGTGGCTGCTGCAGCTGTTGCTCATCCGATTTGCAACCAGTGGAGCTGCTGCTGCTGCCCTTGGGACTAATGGGCATTGACTTGAAGGCGCCGCCTAAGTAAAAAAAGCAGAAAAGGATACAAAGGATACAATGAGCAACTGTTGATAGTTTAGAAATTGTATTTTAGTGCTTGCTCGCCTGTGGGTTGGAATGGTGTTACACCGATTGGATTCTTGGGACTAGTGTAGTGCGTATACATGGGCATCTGTGGATACGGCAGCATGGTGCTCTCCCGCCCAGGATGTGCCTTAATAGCCTTCGGCTTTAGCGTTATTTCGCGTTCACCACCAGTTGTTGCTGGCGCGGACATGGCCTGGCCATTGCAGGCAGTCGCATGATCCTCCTGAAGACGCTATGAATAGAAGAGATAATATATAAATAAATATATAATAAATAAATTAAATAAAATCTAAATTTACCTGTTCTGCATCCGTTTGCTGCTGTTGCTTGCGATAGTCGTAGGGCGCCTCATCCATTTCCAAATCATTGACACGTTCACGGCATTGTAGATCCAATTTTTTAGCCGGCTGCTCATCTTCCACGACCAGCATATGCTCATCCTCGTCCGATTGCAGCTCATTCTTAAGCAATTTGGATCTGCCTTGACCCTGTCCAGCAATAGTTGTTGGCGCCTCATCGCATACAATGTTGTAATTGTCAATGGTCAATGGAATAATGTCACCCTGCATCTCCAGGGGTTGGGCACCGCTACTACCGCTGCCGCCGGGCGTAGAGGGGCACATGTCATCCTCTAGCGAATCGGAGCCATCAACAGAGACGAGACGTTGTTTGCCATCGCCTGTGGCATTCGCTGTGGCCGCTGCACCCGCTTTGCCCGATGTGGAGGATTTGCGACGATCTTTAGAACACCATTTCCAATCCGGATGCAGTTGAAAGTGTGCATCCTTGACGGATTTGGCCAAATCATGATACTGTGCCTTCTGCTCTGGCTTCAAGGCGTACCACCATTCGCCCAGTATTTTGCTAACCGTACGATTATCCTGATTCGGATGCTTTTTGTGCACCATCTTGCGATGTTTCTTGGAGAAGATCATAAAAGCGTTCATCGGTCGTCTAATCTTTTTGCCAGCTGCTGCTGGAGGTTGCTGCTGCTGCTGTTGTTGTTGCTGTTGTTGCTGCTGCTGCTGTTGTTGCTGCAGTGCACTCAGCGATTGACTGCGTCTCTTGGCCGCCGATGTGGCAGGCACACCAGCAGCTCCATCGCTCGCATCATGACATTCGCCCAATTTGCGTATATTGCTATTATAGGTGGGCAAACGCATTGCTGCTGCCTTCTTGCCATTCGATGTGGTTGCCACAGCAGCTGTTGGCTCAAATACATCATCGTCAAGCTGCTCATCGGGCTCCTCCGGTTCATCTGTTGTATTAGTGGAAGCTGCTGCCGCTGCCGCCGCCGCTGCAGCTGCCTTGGCATCGTTCATGGAACAATTGAGGGGTTTGCCAGGCGATGATAACGGAGCGGGCACAATCAAATGATTGTTGTTATGATTGAGCGATGGTTGTTGCTGTTGTGCAGTTGCTACTGCTGCTGTTGTTGGTGGCGTCAGCTGTGGCGACAATTGTTGCTGTTGTTGCTGCTGCTGCTGTTGTTGCATCATGACCACACTGTAATTGCTATTTGTTGTTGTCGTTGTTACCGCCGTTGCTGGCGGTGCTTTGGTCATGGCCGGCATCAAAGGCAACAGCTTATGCCACTGATAGCTATTGTAACCTGCAAAGAGTAGCATAAAAAATAGAGTTTAGTTCGGTATTTAATTTTTTTTAATTTAAGTGATTTTTGCTAATTAATATTAGTACAATTTGGTATGATTTTGGGACTTTTGCATTGCGCTCTATTAAGCTCTATTTAAAGTCCTTCAAAATTTCCAATAACTATTAATTATTTCTGCTTCTATTTTTATTAAATATCCAGGAACTGTTTAAAATTAAAATTAACTTTGATTTTATTAGCTCAAGCTGATGAATGAATGTCAGATCTTTCATTTAAGATGAAGCCTACTTTATCTTCTAGCCAAAAAAAAAAATAAAAAATAAATAATATTCTAAAATATACAATAAATATGTTTTCACTTAAAATAACAATGAATACTTTTTAAAACTGACGTCTGTATAATAAAAATTTAATTCTTAATAACTTTCCTTATTTATCTTGTTCTGACAAAATAAATGTACATTGTAGTTGTTCCATTGTTCAATCCATTAAAGATTCAAAAGATTCTACTTAAATGTTTAAAAATATCAAAAAATGAATTTCGTGTTAACTTGACAATTTTAATTTTTTTGTTTTTATATTTATATTTTTTATTTTAGTATTTTATATTTTTATATTTAAAATATATTTTTTAATATTTTAAATATATCAAAAATATTTAATATGATTGTTATAGTTTCCTTGTTACCTCGACAATTTTAATTTTTATAATATCTATTTATTTATTTGTTAATTTTATTTCAACTATATTTATTAATATTTGAAATATATCAAAAATATGAGATTTGGTTAGTCAGCTCACATAAAATCTTAACAACCAAATATAAAAAATATTAATTTATAACTATATATTTCGTGTTCCTCTTTTATTTAATTTTTTTTACCGATATCAAAATCATTGAAATTATATCATTATAATTATAATTATAAAAGGAATACCGAATTTTTACTAATTAATTCATTTACAATTAATTAAGAGCTCCCCACATTTATATTGCTTTACATATCACAAATTAATCGAAAAACTATATAAGCAATCTATTGATTAAATATAAATATATATCAATTACTAAAATCTTTAGATTAATAAAACTTATAATTAGAAGCAAAATTGTTTAGTATAATAGTTAATGGTAATCGATATTTAAATATTACTAATCTATACTCAAACTATTTTTGATATCGATTGAATTAATGATAAAATTACAAATTTGATGAATATTTGAAGAAACTTAAAAAAAAATATTTCGATAATCATTTAATTAAATCGTTGACTAGGTAATAAATAAGAAACTAATTCTCGTATTTCTTCGATTGTATTCATTGAAATTATTTAAAAATTCTGCCTACAACTATTTTTTTCATATATGACAAATGTTTTATTGAATTGATCATTTTGTATAAATAGTCGAAATATAACGCATATCTATTTATTTAATCGATAGTAAAAATAATCGATTAAAAGAGCATTTATATCCGCACTGGATATCTAGTCACATTTGAGTATGTATAAACATCAGCTGCAAATTCTAGTTATAAAGTATATTTTTAAACATAAATTAATCGATAATCGATTAATCGACATTTAAAGTTTAACTTGGCAATTTATAAAGAATATTTCTCAATATCGATGCATTTAACTCAGTTGTTACAAATTTGTCAAAATTTCTGTGGCTAATACCATTTGTGGCACTTACCGTTTTTTGGCAGCGCCTTATCCTGCACCGTTGCCACTGTTACTGTTGCGGAAGTGGGCGTGGTTGGCGGATGCGGATGAAATGAAACCGAACTGGGCGCTGTTGGCGGCTGCTGTTGTTGTTGTTGCTGTTGCTGTTGTTGTTGGGCAACGGAAACAGGCAATGAATTCTGAAGCTGTGTGGCAGCATTCACAATAACGGGATGAAACGTTTGATGGCTGGCCGTGGATACAACAACATGTTGTTGCTGAGTTGGCGCTGCTTGTTGCAGTTGTTGATGTTGCTGTTGTTGTTGGTGGTGGTGGAGGTGGTGTTGTTGGTGTTGGTGATGATGTTGTTGGTGTTGATGATGGAGTTGCTGTTGTTGTTGCTGCTGCTGTTGGCTGCTTGAGATGCGTATGACGCTGGTTGCATGGCTGAGGTTGCTGCTGGGTGGCACTGGTGGCGCGGGCAGCGCATTAAGATGAGCGGCAGGTGGTTGTTGTTGTTGTTGCGGCGGCGGTGCATGCATCACCAGCGATACAGCAGCCGTTTGTGGTGGCGGCGGCGGTGGTTGCTGTTGCTGTTGTACAGTTTGGTTGCTATCCCAGCCATTGTTATTGTTATTATTGTTGTTGTTTGTGTTGTACAACACCGGACTGGGTGTTGTCTTCCATTTGCTGTCCAGCGGCACAGCAGCCGCAGCAGCAGTCACATGTTGTTGTTGTTGTTGTTGCTGCGACTGATTTGCAATGGGCGTAAAGAAATTTTGCCTATGATTGGACACATTGACCGGGGAGTGGGCGATGGCGTTTAGCGGCGAGGCGCCGGCATGATTCACAGGTGATGTATACGATGGCGTTGCAGAGCGCGAGCTGCTCAGTGACACTGCATAGATAGAATTAAAAAAAAAAAGAGTATTGTAGTATTAATTTAGAATATATTTACTTAATTGTGCATTTTTTATTAAGACAATTTAATTACATAAGCACTGTAAATACAACTTAGCGCCCAGCTCAAAGTCCTGGAACGCGTTCATTTTGCGCTGTCGTCTCCCCCGTCCCTTCTTAGTGTGGTAGCAGCAGCACTTTGATTGACATCACTTTCTGCACATATTTTCGTATTTAATTTGGTTGAAGAAAACTTTTTGTCGTCGTTGTCACATTCGTTTTGTCTGCTGCATTCGCATCGGTATTCACTTTTTTTCTTTGTTTTTTTCTTTTATTTTTTTTTTGTTATTTTTTGCTTTTGCGCCGCGTTCTGTTCTGTCTTGTTGCCTTGCCTTTGACAGTTTTCAACATAAAATGCGCGACGACGTCGACGACGTCAGAAGAACGGCCAGCAATTCAACTGAGCGACCAGCGACAGCATAAACTGAGCGCACCGCTCTCATCATCATCAGTTGCTGCCTTTTGCTCTCTTGCGCTCTCGCATTCTCTCTCTCTCTCTCTCTTTCACAGCGTCGACCATGTTTGTTTACCTGTTGTGGCTGTAGCCGCTTGACTGTGTGGGTGCTGCTTGCCGTCTGTATATCTCTAAGCTTGTGTGTGTGTGTGCGTGCTCTCTCAAGTGCATTTTTGTTTAGGTAAAAACGAATCAAAGGCAGGGCAAATAACAAGAAAAGAAGAATCTGTTGCGCATCGCACGCAGGGCGCTTTTGTTTCGGCTGCGCTGTATTGTTCGTTTCAAGTGGCGGCGTCGACGTTGACGTTAACGTTAACGTCGCTGCATTAGTGATCGCCTGCAGGTGCATTGGAATGCGTGTGCGTCGCTGCTAACGTTAACGTCGACGTCGCTGCGTCTGCCTTTACGTGTAAATCACGCTGCGGTCACACTTTCAAGTGGCTAGAGCTAACGTTGTTGTTCTTGTTGCTATTGCTGCTGCTGCTGCACGCACACGACAAACAATAGCACCCCTCATCAGCCACGGCCCCGAACACCTTTACAAAACCGACGACCTTTGTTCAGAGGTGTGCGTCTATGTTACTCTGTGTATGCATTTGTGTGAACGTGTGTGTGTGAAATGGTCAGCAGCGGCGCTGCCACAATAAAACTTTATGATATGCATTTTATTTTAGTTTTTTTTTTTATAAAGAATTGGAAATTCGTTTGAAGCAATGGAAAGTCTGAGCCATAGCGATCGTTTGAGTGCGCTATTTAGATATTTTAGTATACTTTTCATTAATATTTTTATCAAAATAATGAAAACAGATTACTAAAAACGCTTTGTAATATTTAAATGTTTTTAATTTCTTTAGGATCGAAAAACATTTTCGATACGAAGTTTAGGCATTCTTTTAACTGAATTAATTAACATTAACGCAATTTTATGTATTTATTTTATAAAATTTGAGGATTTCGATACCATATAATAATATCTACAATAAATGTTTATATCTTTCAGAAAATTGAATATAAAATATAATGTAGTACATAAAAACTAAGACAAAGCGCATTTTGCAGTCATTAAGACCTAACCTAAAAGTATTTTCCACAGAAGCGCCGTGAAAAACAATTCAGAACAGCCTAGAAATTCAGTCGAGAGGCTGCGCTGCTTCTCTCTTGACCGTTTTGTATATATGTACATACATATGTATGTGTATTTGTAATTGCGTGAACAAAGACAGATTAACAGCTAAAGCTGGCGCTCATTTGGGCATTGAAAAGAAAAACCCAGCCCAGTTCAGTTGAGAGAGATCATAGGGCTGGGTTTGGAAAAGCCAGCCTTGAAAATGAATTGCAGCAAACTATGAATAAATTTCAAACAAAATATGTTGATTTTATGATCAGGGATCATAAATATGTATGTATGTATATATGTTGAAAAAGGTGTGAGAGCGATGCATGTACATACCTAACATGGCGGCCACATCGGTCTCTTCCTGATCATAGCGGCCCGTGACACGATAGTTTGGCGATGTTTCCGAGTCGCGTGAGGTGTCCTCATCGTTTTGCGTCTTGCTGCTCGAACGGCTATCACTATAAAAGAGAGAGAGAAGGAGAGCGCGTTAGAGTTGAAGCTGCTCCAATGGACATTGATTTCTTTTATAGGCACCTGAGAAAACGCCCCGGCCCCGCTGATGAGGGCAACGCATTGTTGCCCTTCTGATTCAAATGCCTGGAACAAAAGCCGCGCCGCTGAGATTCTTTCATGCACAGCATGCAGAGACGTCGCCATTGCTTGCCATTGTACTTCTTGCGCACTCCGGATTCCGATTCCACAATATCGCCCTTCTTGAAGCGATGCGGCGTCGTTGCCTGAGATCTGTCAACGAACAAAATACTTTTGTAAATACACTACACACATATATATATATATATGTACATTATTATAATTATAATTAATGAATTAAGTTTAAATCCTGTTTAAGGTAGGCTCAGTACAGCGCAGTCGACGCAGTCAGCAGCTATGTGAGCTTTTGCACTGTCAAGTGAGAGCGTAAAAGAGAGAGAGCTTAAAAGCTGTAAGAGCGTATGTGAGCTTTAAGCTCGTTACTGCACGTAACGGGATCAGTGAAGATCGAGCATATAATGTGGCCCATTCAGTACAAACAAAATAGCCATTCAGCGCTACCCATTCACGACAATCAAAAAGTCATTAATAAATTAAGTGATGCGTGAATTTCCTAGAAATATTCCCACTTTAAATAAAAGATTTTTGAAATTTCGTTTATCTATAAAAGCGGGTATTCAAGTCCTGTGTATAAGATATCTAATATTTCGGGAATTTCAAACTATTCTCAATAGCAAACTGGTTCTAAAAGATCGCTTAAAAATCAATCAATTTTGTTTTTACTTCTTTAGAAGCAATTAAACACAGCAAAAAGATATTATAAACTTATGAAAATACTAAATTATAAAGCGTTTTCAAATTCTAAATTAAATAAAAAAATCTTGAAAATATCCGTCACTAGAATAAACTATACACTAGAATATTGCTATAAAAATTGCGCGCTAGATTAATTCATGTTTAAACGTTGCATGATAAAAAGTTGCATGAAAAAATTGCTATTAATGTATTCTAACAAATTTAAATGTTTGGTATTATGTTACAAACATTATTTTAATTAAAAAAGCATCAACAAATTTTAAACAAGCAATTAAAAAATAAAATTAAAAACATAAATTAATAAATAATAATTTTAAAATAAAATAAAAAATTTAATTTAAATCAATTTCATTTAAATCAATTTAAAAATAAGAGCCTGAAGGACTTTGTTGCTCTGGCTATAACACGCTTTTTATGATTAATTTAGGATACAATTTAAGATACAATTACATATCAAATTAAATTTAATCAATGAATTCTTGCTTTCGAAATTCATATAATGATCGTATCGTGTGTCAAAGTTAAAACTCCCCCAATGCAATATGTATTTATATAAAGCCTTTTCAGACAAATATATATATAATCCGATATAAATGATAATATATATATGATCGATATATATGATCCGCTATAAATAACATACCTTGGGGTTGCTGGATGAGATCGTGGTGTCAGCCTCTGATCGAGTAAACTGGATGTGCTGCCGCGGCTCTGCATGCTGCTACGCTTGCTGCAGGCGCTCATCTTTTCGGCATCCACATCGCCAGCGGCCGGTGAGTAACCAATCTCGACGCGTTTCAGCTCATCATCGGAGTCGTAATCGTCATAGCCGCGTTGCTGCTGCTGCTGCTGTTGTTGCTGTTGAGCCGGCGATGGCACATGGATTTTTTGATGATGATGATGCGGCGTCGGCTGTTGTCCATTACTGCCCGGCGAGATCACAATATCTGGCAGACCATTGGCCTGCTGCTGCTGCTGCTGGTGCTCCACATGTGCCAATGGCGGCGGTGGTGGCACCACACCACCCTGGAACGGCGATGTGGCTGCCGCTCGATAATACTCATGTTTTTGCTGCTGTTGCTGCTGCTGCTGTCCAGCTGCTGGCATTGTTGTAGGCAGCTTGCCATCGTAGCGTGTTGCAACGAAAGCCTTGGGGTAAACAGTGCCGCCGCCGCTGCTGCTGTTGCCACTGCTGTTGCTGCCACCGGAAGCCGGCTCCGGCTTACGTTTGCCAGCTGCTGCTGCAACTGTTGCCGTTGGCGTAAGCTCGTTGAGCTCATCCCACCAGGGCGGCAACAGAAGACGCAAATCCGCACGACGCACAACCTTAGTATTGGGCTGCAAAAAACATTAAAAAATTGTTGTTAAATTTAGTTAAACATTGCTTAAGTAATAATAAACATAAATAAGATCTGTGGAGATTAGCTCCTAATAAAAATCCTTTTTTTTTTAAATTATATATAAACGAAATTATTAATATTTTGTGATGTTAGAAGAAGAATTTTGAATTCACTGTATGTAAAACATTTTCTGGAGTTTACAGTAAAGTTTCTCGATTTAACTTTTAGTTTATAGTTTAACAATTTATATATTTCTGCTCTATAATTAATTAAATAGATATTAACATACAGTAATAGAATATCAAACCAATTTTGAGGTTCTTGTAACCCGAAATTCTGAGCGAAAATTCATTTTTAAAATCCCAAAAAATAAATTCAAAAAAATTGTGAATGGTCTAAAATTTAGCTAGTTTTGAACTGAACAAAAAAAAGCTATATATTCGCTATCTCAAAAATATAGTTTTGGTTAATTATAAATAACTCTGCAAATATTTTAATGATATGAAACATGTTTTACTTTTTAAAAAGATAATATTAAATACTATCAATTTTTTGCTATAATATTTTCAATTAAATAATACATTCAGAAGTTATTCAGAATTGAAGTTACTAAAGATTGAATTATAAATACTAACAATTTGCTATATTTAATTAAATTAAATAATTCAATTAGAAGTTATTTTGGATTGAATAAGAAATACAGTAGACGCTCACAAATTAGGACCATTTTGAAGATAATTCTAAATATCTAAAATAATTTTTTGTAATTTCTGAGAGTATTTATTTTAAATAAAAAATAGAGTTAATTTACTCCATAATTCATTTTTATTATATTAATAAAAACGATAAAAAAGGGTAACAAAATCCAGTGGAAATTATAAGTTCTTTTTTTTAAATTAAAAAAAATATATGTATACATAAAGACTCACACCAATTACATTAATAATATTTTTCCAGTTAAAAACAAAAAAAATCGATATGTATTCAGTAAAAAACTGAAAAAATTTATTACAAACCCTAATTGTTATTTCTGGAATTTCTAATAATTTAAGATTCTAATAAGTGAGCACCGACTAACAATTTTTCATATTTTGAATTTTTTAATTAAGTAATTGGTTCAGAAGTTAATTGTGTTTGAATCGAAAATTTCGCATTAAAATATTTATTTTAGCATTTATTTCTTTCAAAATTTTAATATTAGTATTTTGTATTACAGCTTAGATCTGATAGATAATTTTTTCATAAATTATTAGGAATTGAATCGAAAATTTCGCATTAAAATATCAGTTTATTGGATTTTTTTCTTAAAATCAATAATAATTATATTTTTTTGTATTGTAGATTGTAGATATCTGTAGATTTACGAAAAAATTGCAAATTTATTAACAATAAAATTCATAAAGTTGAGCCTTTGCTTACTATTTGACTGGTAAATTTAATTAAATATATTTAATCTTTGCAAAAGGAATGTAAAAATAAACAAATAGTTCTTTCAACTAATTAAATATTTTTATATATTTTAGCCTTTAATTATATGGCTTATTGCGTATTTACCATCTCATCATTGACCAATTGCACGGTATATTGTTTGGTGCCCCGATCGATGTCCATTATAATGCCCTCCACATAGACGCGGCCAACGTTGCGACCCTCCAAAAGTTGCCGCACACAAACTCGTGCGTCTAGTGTGATCTATAAATAAAAAATTATTAAAAATAATTTTAAAAAAATGATTTATAATATATTATTTTTGGTAACATACATCAGCCATGGGCGGACTGGCATCGAGTATCACATTGTGATTGCGTCCCAGCTGCAGGACATCCTGATACAATTGTTGGCCAAATTCGGCGGCATCGAATTTAACAACTATGGAGTTGGGCGTCGTTGTGGGCGTGGCAGCTGTTGTTGTTGCCTCATGGACTTGACGTATTATGCCGGGCGCATAAAACTTGTCAACTTTGGCCAGGACACGCGTATTAGTCCAATCGTTGAGATCAAGTAGAGCATCAGGTTCATGTTGCTGTTGCTGTTGTTGCTGCTGTTGTTGCTGCTGTTGCTGCTGTTCCTGTACATGTTGCTGATTGTGTGAATTAAAGCTAAAACGTTGTTGTTGCTGTTGATAGTAGACGGGCGTGTGTGTGCGCGAATGATGATTGTTGCTGTTGTTGTTGCTGGCAACATGTTGCTTGTAAGTACTCGTTGCATGTTGCAGCGGCGATGTGATTATAATACGTTGTTGCTGCTGCCTGATATCGTTGCTGTTGCTATTGCTGGCGCCTGCACCTGCACTATTTATTGCTGAGGGTGGACTGACAATCATGTTGCGCATTGCCAGCGCATGTTGCTGCACGGCAGCAACATTGCCATTGGACAACAGCGCATCGCCATTGCCATTTGCTTCGGCGGGTTTTTGTTGCTTATGCAATGTGTGTTGCTGTTGTTGCTGCTGCTGTTGTTGTTGCTGCTGTTGCTGCTGCTGTTGTTCGGCTTTGTCCAGCTCAGCTGGATCAAATTTACGCTTCTTGGGATGCTGGCGCGGTTGAGATGGTTGCTGCTGCTGTTGCTGAGGTGTTGCTGCTGTTTGTAATTGCAATTGTGGCTGAAATAAGACATGTTGTTGCTTTTGCTGATATTGCTGTTGTGGCTGTGTTGTTTCAACTGCTGTGTTTGTTGTTATTGTTGTTGTTGATGATGTTGTTGTTGTTGCTGATGGTATACTGGCGACTGTTGCTGCTGTTGCTGGTATAACCATTGTTGTGTTGGCGGCAACAACAAAATGTTGCTGCTGCTGTTGTTGATGTTGTTGTTTGTTTGTTATGACATAAGTTTCGCCAGCGGCAATTGCCCCAACTGCTGCAATGTGTGTTGTTGTTGGTGTTGCTGTTGTTGTCGCTGCTGCTGTTGCTGTTGCATTGGCAGCGCTGAGCATTTTAGTTGCTGTTGCTCTCCACGTTGTTGTCGTCGTTCCAATTGTAGCAGCAACATGTGTGTGGCTTGTTATTATTATTCTTTATGTTGCTGTTGCTTCTAATGTTGCCAAATATTTGTATTATTGTTGCTGCTGCTGTGCAACAATGTCGCCCGCAACATTAGCAACATCATTGACATTGCCGCCTGTAAAATTAAAAGAGAGTAAAAAATTAACATTAATTAAGTTGACAACAACAACAGAAAACGATTTCAATTCAACGCACAACACAGACAAAATGTCATTTCATAATTAGTGCAATCCGCATCCTGACAATTCTGACATCCTGTCGCTATAACTTTGGCCTGTCGCCGGGCGCAATAAAATTCAATCTCAGGCCAAAAATATATATATATATACATACTAGTACTAACAAATATGTATATAGCCTTGTTATGTCTGCCAACGACGACGACGACAACGGAAACAATTTAATTTACACAGTCCGTCCAACCAGGATTCAGGATTCGTCCTGGCCATAGGGGCGTTTCATTTCATTTTATTTTTTTTTACAAAGATTTTAAATGAAATATGTGTACTCGTATAAATGATACTTGAAAACATTTTATGTGCCAAACAGCAACACCCGCAGCTATATAGTGTATATATTCACATATATACACTTATCATATACATATATAGTATAACTGTACATCTACAACACTGTAGTACAGTTGCATACGATGTTGACAGCATCTGGCAACGCCAAAAAGCTCAAACAAAATGCCTAGACAAGCCGACGTCAAAGGTAATGTTATGTGTACATTGAAACAAATTGTTGGAAAATTTGAAGAAAAAAAAAGTTTAAGTAAATAAATAAATAAAAAAATAAATATAAAAAAAAAGTAAAATAAAATATTTTTTGACTATAAATAATAATAAAACAAAATGTAAACAAAAATTTGTTGATTTTATTTTTAAATTTCGGTACTGTACTGGGCTGTTAACATCTAAAGTTTCTTCACTCGTTCCAGAACATTTATTGAGCTTTAGTTAACTCTAACTATATTTTGTCCTTTTTTAAAAGAATATTTATTTTTGAGCCTTAATGACAAATAAAAAAAATGTGAAAAAATAATAATAAAAACTCTTGAGCTCTCCAGCATAAGGAATATACAACATCATGAGCTTAAGTTTATCTGTTTAGAGTTTAGAAAAGTTTTTATAATACTTAAATCAAGCAAAAATTTGCAATCAGCTTTAGACATCAAATTTAGAATATGTTCTTCATAACAGGGATTTAGGTTCTTTTTTAAAAATGATCCCTTATATTATACGCTCAATTACAACAAAAAAAAAAAGGAATATGCCATAAAGCCATTCATAAAGGTTATTAACACATTTTTATTAACTCTTTTTAACTCTTTCTTTTTCCTGAGTATGTTTTTTTTTCTTTTTCGAATTAAAAATTTCCAATTTTTATTTTTGAAACAACAAATATTTGATTCGGTTTTGTATAGGATTCAAATAGGAAGAAATAAATAAACAAAGGTTTAGAAATCGAATTTGACTATATAGATTCTATTATTCAGTCTTTTAAATAAAAATTTAAACTTCACAGAACTTTATTCATTTAAGGCTAGTTTTAAAATAGCAAAATTAAATTTAAGTATTTGAGAACCTTTTTAGTGTAATATACATACATATACATATACAAGTTTAATTTATGAAATCTTTAGCTTGATATAATCTTTTATTTAAATTTATTTTTGTTAATATTTTCTATCATTTTCCATAGTTTTCTTTACTTTTTATCAATTTCTAATTTATGTATCAAATTTTTTTGTCTTTGGTCCCACTGTACATTGCTGCCGTAGCCTCGACTTTGACAAGCTTGCGCGTCACAGAGCCTTGACAACCCCAACCCTCCCCTCTGTCTTTTTGTGAGCGAAGGGTAAGTGTAGAGAGGTCGACTTATATTTAGATTATGCAGCTTCATAGCTACAAGTCTATTAGAGCACATGGTAACCAAAGGAAAACCCTGTATTATCAGTATAATTGCGTGCTATTTGTCGTGTTGATTGGATCACAATTGTGTATTGAGGCTAAGATGGATTCCAGACAAAAACTGATTAAAAAATACATTGAGACAATGCCGTTATAAGCAATTACTGATAAGAAAAATAATTATATAAAAATAAGAGAGTCAGTAAAGCTGCAAATTAATTGGCAATTTGTCGTTATTTGTTGATTAATAAAATGCTTAACGTATAATTAAAATGAAAGCAGAACAAAATTGTTTAGCAAATATAATATTTATGTAATACTCTCGCCTTTAAAGTATCATATTATATATTAAAAAAAGGTAAATTTAAATTTCAAACATTTTTAAATTTTACAAAGAATAAACTTTAACTTATAGAAGCAATTTTTAAAGAAAAAAAGAAAATTGAAATCTTTGTCAGTCCTAGCCTTGCCTATTCATCAAATTCAATCAAGAGTTGACATAGGGCTATGCGCTCATACAAAAACTGTAGCATACTTCCAGGCATGCCGCAATATATCTCTGAGTTTATGTATGTGTATGTGTGTGTGCACTGCAGCGTTGCCGTATTTCCTCAAGCAATTGCAGTTCGGCTTATCATTCATTTCACACACAACATCATCCCATTCGCTCACTCTCTCTTCTTCTACTCTGTGTGTCTCTCCATCTCTATGCTGTTTCGTTGTGTGTAGGCGTAATTGCGGGAAATGACTGCCACGCCCATTGTGGGCCACACGACGGCAAAACAAAAACAAAACAGAAAAAAGGCAAAGACTTTTTTTTTGCAAAGAAAACAAAAACTAGAAAATTTTAAGCAACATAGCAACAGGAATAAAAGTGCGCCGCACACTGGCTCTGTTACTGCTGTTTGCGGGACAAGTGCAGAGATATTTGTATTTTTATTTTTATTTTATTTTTTTTTTGCTTTTTACAACTTTGCTTTTCATTACTGTGGCATTGCATTTGGTTTTGTTGCTAGGCTGAAGCGTCTTGCAATTGTGTGAGTACTCCAAAGTCTACGCCTTGTTAGTGTTCACTTGCTGAAGGTATTATAAATTTGTCACAAAATGTGTAACGCATTAAAATAAAAAAAGGATCAAGAATTGAATTTATGTTTAAAAGTAAGCAACATATTTCCAACTCCTCCCACACCCACACCCTTCACAAAAAAAGAACCGTTAATTCTTGTTGTCTTAAAGCAAAAAGCTGTGATGAATCTTCTGTGATTTGTTTGTAAAAATTAAACAGAAGCATATGCACATATAAATATACGCACATAAATACAATACATACATACATACGTATGCATATTTATACAGCTTTTATGCAAATAACAGCAATATCTTCATATTTTCTAAGTGTGTGCACAGTTATAAAAAACCATGATAAGGGAACGAGAGACGGGCTGGGGATTTTTGTTGTATGGAACGTTTGCACTGCCTTGCACTGCTGCTACCGATGCGTGCCTAAGTAAATACTTATACCATATGCCCGGCTGAGTATTTGGTGTAACCAGCCCCCTCACCCAACACACAGACACACACATACACACACGACAAGACTCCACTGATACCCCGCTCGTCTGCCAATCAGTCTGCGCTTACTGCAGCGTCCATACTACAGTGGTGGCCAGAAAAGTAAATATAGCTTGAATAGCTTTTATATTGGTTAGAAAAAGAATAGGTTACATTAAAATACAATTAATGGTAATATTCATTGTTTATCTGGTAGCTATTAATATTCATTGATAGATTTTTAAAATTAACTATGACGGTTAAAAAGAAGTTGCCTAAATGTATATAAAATAGAAAAATATCAAAATTCACATGTTGGCTTTGATTGCTCTGTCTTTTAATATAAAAAATTGTTATATGGAATATTAATTTATAGAAAAGCTTAATATCAAATAGTATTGTTTTTTTGGCCATTACTGTAAATAATAATTGCCAGGATGGGCGTGGACCTTTTTAGAGTG
The DNA here is from genome assembly GCA_035043045.1 of Hirtodrosophila alboralis. Lineage (NCBI taxonomy): Eukaryota > Metazoa > Arthropoda > Insecta > Diptera > Drosophilidae > Hirtodrosophila > Hirtodrosophila alboralis. The sequence continues at coordinate 223,773 of JAWNNH010000253.1, forward strand.
CCCAGTGTGCTGCCGGTGTATTTATTTCAAGTCTTGACTGTAGACCTTTAAGATGTTTATATGTTATTACAGTTATACGTTTATTGTAGTCGCCGACGACATGTCAAGACCTGTGCTTCACAATACCGTTATAGTTTTAGACGTTGTTGCCATCTGCAATGTCATTATTATTGGTGTTGTTATTGTGGTTATTGCTATTGATGTTGCTCATTATTGTGTGTGTGTGTGTTCAAAACTGCAGTTGGCAGGCTTGTCAATTGCTGTTGTTGTTGTTGTTTATAGGCTTCATAAAAGTCATCTCTCAATGCAGTAATAATAATTTCTATGCAAAGCATTTCTCTGCAAAATTAGAATTTAGAATTTAATTTTACAATATTATTTTCCTTTGAATTAAAATAATATCTCAATTATAGAAAAACATTTTTATGAACTTATTCAATGAGTATTTAATTTGAAAAATGAAAATAATCTCATTTAATATTCATCACTTTAAAATCTTTGCATTTTACACACATGTATGCGTGTAAGTATTTATTTTTTAATTTGTTATGATATGCCCGGTATGAGTCAGTAATTAGTCTAGAGAGTTCTTTGAACCTTAACTGTAGTTGGATTTCTATCGTGTTTTGGCGCCAAATCAAAACGAAAGCGAAGCAAAGAAGCAAAAATTGTAAAATGCACTCAGACAAATGCAGGCACAAGCAGAAGCTGTGCAAAGAAAAACCAAAGTAAAGCCAAAAATGCAAAGCAGAAACTTAACGCAGAGCGTACGTACGCTGCTGCTGCGTCGCTGCTGTCAGTCGTCCCTTGCATTCACTCTTTTTTGCATTTGCTGCTATAACACCGCCGCCACGGCGCTGCCCGCACGCACTTACATTGACATGCATACATGCAAAGCAACGGTAGCAGTCTGCCTCTGTCGCTGCCTGGCTGCTGCAAAGTCAGTAACCCCACTCGTTGACAGCAGCAGCAAGAAAAAAATAACAACAACAATAGTAGCGGGAGCAGCAGCAGCAGCACTAGACGAGAGAGCACAAGAGCGCAAGAGTAGGCAGACAATAGCAAAAAGTGGGAGCAGAGCGAAGAGAGCGCTCGTTCAGTTAGCATGCGAATTTGTGTGCTGTGGTTTTTATGTTGTTGCCAACTCGTCAAAAGTCCTCCCATTCTCCATAATAATAACAACAACAAGTCTCTGAGTCATTCAAAGCATAGCAAAATAGAAAAAACTGCATCGCAGCATCATCAAGTGAGAGTGAGTTGTGCGGAATCGTTTTGCGGGGCGAGACGATGCATCGTCTCACACCCCCAACATTAACGCCGCGCACTCCCTCTACCATGACCCTTGAAAACAGAAAAAGTAAAAAAACGACAACAACGACGTCGCTCATTTGCGTAGAGTAAATGCAAACAAGTCGTGCGTTGCTCGTCCCGTACGAGCGCGCTATAGCCGCTTTTCATACATACACACATACGCACGCATGAATGCAATTCGCGCCAGAGGCAGAGAGAAAGAAGTTACATTTGCGCGTGTTACAGCAGTATTACACACAGTGGCAGTCATAAATATGATTACAGATAAGAATAAAATTGAACTGGAATTTTAATCAATAATATTTGATTTTACGTGTTGAATAATGTATTGAATTCTGATTTTTGCATATAAAATTGATTAGCGTAATAAAATAGAATACAGTGTATACATATTATTCTGATTTTCGATAATATACCTTGGCCAAAATTACATGCAATAATAATTTTATTTTCCATAAAATTCTGATTTTGTTTACCTCACTAGATTCAAAAATTGATAATTGTGAAATACGTATGTGCACACATTTTCTAGACATCAGTGTAGGTCAACTCGTTGCCTGTGTTGTTGATGCTACTGCTGCAGCAGCCTTTACTCATTTTTAGCTTTTTGCCATTGCATGGCGTAAATTATTCGTATACGCTATGTCTGAGCTCGTGCTGCAGTTGTTGTTGCCAAGTGCGGAGTGCACTAGTAAAAAAAAAAAGGAAAAAAAAACAGCAACGAAATGGAGAAGAATGAAAAGATTGTTATCGAGGGCAGGCGCGAGGGTGTATTGTGGGCACAGATTGGGGGTCGCAGTGCAGCGTCTGTCGTGCTGCGATGCTGTTGAGTTGTAAAGACGAGTGCACACTAACTGACTGAGCGATTGTATGAGTATGAGTATGCTCGCTTGTGTGCGTGTGTATATGTATGTGTGTTTGTGTGTGTGTGTGTGTGTGTGAGTTTGTTGTCTGCCTGCCTGGCAACGCGAAACGCGAGAAAATGCTGAGCAATAATCGACAAGGAATATACACGGTTGTATGAAAAAACGAACGTAAATGGAAAAGAAGAGGAGAGTGACAGTGTAAGGACAAGAGGGCGGCTGGTGCATGCTGTAATTATATTAGGTGGAGTCATATGCAGCCATTACTCTCATTATTAAGTTGCCAATTGATAAATTTATATCACCTGTAATTTGTCAGCAACTTTCTTGTATTCATAAATTTACAATCTTTAACGTTTATTCTAATTAAATGAAGACAATTTAAACCACACCAAAAATTCATATTAGTGTATAATTTAGTATTATTGTCAAATAATGTCTTGGAACGATAATTATAATTAAAAAAATGATTTACAACATTTTTATCAGCTTTTTTCTATATTCAACATGAACTTGTTTTCATCAACTTCATATTAATTCAATATTTTATTGATTCATATTAACTGGCAACTGGCTACACTTCCATAACATCACCTAATATAATTACACCATGGATCCTGCGGCAGCTAGGTGCGTTGTGTGCGCGTTCACTGATTGCAATAACTAAAGATGAGATGACGAAGCAAAAAAAAAAAAATGCAAAAAGAGGAATGACAAAAAAAAAAATGAAAACAAACGCAAAGAAGAAAGCAAACAAGAAAGATATTTGAGGCCTGGGCCTAGGCTTACTTGACCGGCACAGTGGCAACTCTGCAAACACAATGAAACTTTAACGGTAGGGAGCACAAGAGAAGAGCAAATGCCTAAAATGCTGCATCCTGATTACAATAACAACAACAACAACAATCAGACGCAATAACAACTACAACTACAGTTTGAAATATTTGAAATCGTTGTTATGGCGCCGCCATCTTTTCTTCAGTAATTTTCTTCTTCTTCTTTTGTGTTGCCACACTCATTGTGCTAATTGGCTTTAATGCATTACGATTAATTTTGAGCTGATGTTGCTTAAATTGAGGCGCACACACAATTTACAATTTTTGTTTTTTATCCTAGTGGAACTTTGATCTTTGGTGTATTATGTATGAATTATGTATACCCTTCTATATAATTTGACATATAATAAATGAAAATGAAAACTTTAATAGTATTTTGATTCGAATATAAAAAATAAATCTATCAGACCTGTTCCCATTTTAACTTTCGGCAAAATCTCGCGTAAACGAATTTCCCTCTAGGAATTTTTCTCTACGAATTACCTTCTACGAACTTCCCTTTACGAGTTTCTCTGCAAAATTCGCGTATTTTAATTTACTTGAGTTTTAGCTAGCGTTTTCAATTCGGTAGCGTATAAAACAATTAAATTCTGCTACTTGAAAGCATTTTTGACTTAAATACAAATATTTAATAAATTTTTTTTTTTTTTTTAACAATGACATTGCATCTCCACTTTTGTAATTCAAGTAAAATGGAAACAGGCCTATATATCAAGTTTTATAAAGATAAATCCTAAAAAAAAATAGAGACTATTTTAAGTAAATGAAAATTATGGTATCAAGAGAGCCTCCATCATTGCATTACACATTTCTTAACAACTTAAAAATACTCTCTACAAGAAAATACTTTTCTGAATTCACTTCATTGTGTTCCCCCCTTCGTTTTTTTTCCCAGCTAATTGAGGTTAGTGCCATTTGGTGCCATTATACATAGTACAGTATAACAAAAATTTTCAAACACTTGAATTTCGCACTCGAATGGTTGCAACTTGGCTATGGATCAGAGAACTTGTTTAGCTGTTGGAGTTCAATTATGTGTATACACAAGATAATATACACATTTGTGTATAAATATACTTAAAAAAAAAAAAGGAAATATTTTTGTGCTAGTCCAAGACATATAAAATGCTCAAGATAATCAGAACCGACCAAAGAGTTTGCTTATTAAATTAAACACATGTGTCTTTTATTTACTAGTTAAATTTAAAACGTTTTTTTTTGAAAATAAGACTTTTACGCGATGGTATTAAGATAGATATTGGTATATATATTCATATATACATTACTTATTTTTCTGTACCATCTGCAAGCAATTTTAATTTTCTTGTCACATATAAGTTTCCTATTTTTATGACGGTTTGGGTTTTGAATGGGAAAATAATTTATCTTTTTAATACAGTTTATTTCCCAATTTATTTTTTGCAATATTGATACATATTTAAACTAACTAAAATAAAAAAAAAAGACGTGCTAACTTTATTCTTTTATCTAGTAGTACTATGTGCTATTTCCAAATATTTACATATAAATTAATATAAATAAATATACTTCTTGAATACAATATCATATTATAAATTACCCAAAGACAACAAAAGTATTTCCTTTATCGATAAATTGAGAAATTTTGTAGAGATCTTGGGCAATAATAAACAATTTGTATTGAACTGAAAAAAAGTAAATGTGTTTACTAAGTAAACTTTACTTGCATTGATAAATAAGCACTTCCAATTACACAAACAGAAAACCGATCTAACAAATAAATCAAAAAATAATACCAAACCATTGCAAAATATATTAAAATGTTGCCAAAGATGGCGACAACAACAATGACAAACGTTTATATGATGACGATTGCGAGCAAAGAGAGACAGAAATAAGTAAGAACATTCTATTGTTAAAAGTAACCGATTGCGGCATACTCTATTCCGTGTTTTATAATTTTTTTTTAGAAGAATTTTTAGCGAGAATTTTTTAAATGACGGGATCATAAAGTGTACCAAAAATTCAGTAGTTCAGCATGGACCGATAAACCCCTACGGACCAGTGAAGTAACAGTTGCTGTAGACACCCTTCGGGACACCACTTAGGGTTACTTATGTGTTCATACAAAACTATGGAAAAACATTACACAAATCGAATACTCTCACCATAATAGGGTATTTAAAAAAAGACAACAAACGGGAGTTGCTATGCAAAAATATGGCGCATAAAATTTTCATTAAATCATTTCATTTTTACCCCCAAACGAAAAAAACGTCAAACGGTAGCTCAAAAGAAGAGAATCCAACAAACACACAAAGTGGAATGTGTTGCAAATTTCAATGCAATATGCCCATGAGACGATGACGATGGCGAGATGACGACGAAAACGAGTTGAAAGAGTTAAGCAAAAAAAAAAACAGTATAAAAATAAACAAAACAAAATGCGCTCGACCAAAAGAATAAACAGAGTTGAGACTTTGCCTTTGCTTTTTGCTGTCGTTTGTCGTTTGTCGTTTGCCGTTTGCCTCTCTGCTACTGTTCTAGATGCTGCCGCTGCGGGCGTCGACGCAATGTCGTCGTCGTTGGGTAGCTGCGCTTTCAAAGCAGCTGAAGCTGAGCTTAAGCCAAGCACAGACGTTTTTGTTTGTTAAAGAGAAAGAAAAAGAGAGAGAGAGCGCAAAACGTATAAGTTAAAAATGTAAAGCAACAACAAACAACCGCTACAATAGAATTGCGTAAATAAATGCAACAATCGTCAAAAAGTTGTTATTGCTATTTGCTACATTGATGCTTATCTGCGCGCTGATGAAATTGATTTGAAATAGAACACAGCTTAGATTAAATTTGTATGTTGCCTCAAGAGATAACAAATAATAAGTAATAACAAAGCCGAGAGTAAAACAACAAATCACCTGTTAATATCCATAATCGTGTTTAGAGAAGAAGTAGCAAGAGAGAAATGTTGTTGAATTTTGCTTAAATTAAAATAAATTTAAAAAAAAAAGAAAAGTCTTTATTTCGTTCTGAAAAGCTTATAAAAAATTGTTTTTTTTTAATAAAACAAAGAATTTTATATATTATTTCCAGCTATATTTTCATTTAATTTTAGTTAATAAACCAATTGATCCCATAGTTCTATGATATAGTGTTCCGATCGTATTTAAGTAAAGTTTACTCGAGCTGGACGCAGCTGCGTCAAATATCGATATTCAAACGATAAAATATCGATATACCATCTCACATTCCATATATTTTAATACCTCAAAATTTCAAATGATTATATTTGATTTTATTCACTATATATTTAATTTATTGTAGTTTATGTCATAATGTAATTTATTTTCTGGGATTTTTCGCAGTCTTAACCTGACAATAAAAAATTTAAAATGATTATATTTGATTTTATTCACATCTCTAATCATTTTGTAGGCTAATTTACTGTAGTTTATGTTATAAAGTTATTTATTTTCAGGAATTTTCCTTGTGTTACATTGACAATAAAAAATTTTCCATTTAATCAAGTTAAAAACCAAATAACTTGATTAGCAATCAGCTCAAATTGAATTCAAAAAACCACAGCATATACATTTAAGAATTGATCCATTTGCCATATTGCCATCATTATAAACAATTTAGGTACTTTGGAAAATATAGAGTGCCCATACACGCCCATACCTTGCTCAATTTTAATAATATAATTAAATTACTTTGGCGACCAAAGGAAACACTTGCAAATTGTTCATATGGCTCCCACGCTCAAACGACAAATTATTAAGTAATTAATAGTTATCGATACCTTGTGAATAACGACAAATGACAATGGCAACCCTACGCATACGCAGCGTTGCAATTTTCCAAGCACTTATGCAATGCAAAGGCCATTAAATATTTATGAAATACAAAAAAAAAAACCAAAATACTATACAAGCACACACATTTGCTGAGCTTAGAGGAAAAAAAAATTAAATGCATTTTCTATTTTTTCATTTCTTTGGCGCTTTTTTTTACGACATGCAAATTGCATTTGATTGAGCTCTAAATGCAAATTTCTTGCGCTGCTGTGTTTTGATTTCATTGTCATAAAACGCGTGCGGTTTAAATGAATGTGCAGCATGCGGGTATTTATTTAGTATTTTTTTTTATTTCTATTTTTTTATCAATTCTTTTTTTTTAGTTTTCAATGCTTAGAAATGGGCCAAGCCAATGTCTGTATTGAATATGTTTGAATGTTGCCATATGGATGACTGAACGAACAATGTGTGCACACTACATTTATATATTTATTGTGCAAATTGATTGAAAACTTCAATACAAATGGTATTGAAATTCAAATTGAATATAAATATATATATATATGTGTAGAGTAAGAATTATATATGAGCTTAGTTAAGTAAATTCGTATAACGAATATTCCAGGCGGTCTACAATTTATTTATAATAATTTGTTCTATTTTTATACGACATTTTAATTTGAATTATATCATTCTTTGTCAGAAAATTGCAAAAAATCGATTTTACTATTGAAATTTTTTTCTCACAATCGATTTATTTTTTCCTTCATACTATGTTAGGGAATTGCAACAGAAGAATCGATGTTACTATCGAATTTTTTTGTTACAATCGATTGATTTTTTTCTGTCATTTCTAAAAGCATAAAAGTTTAAAAAAAAATATATATTCAATTAAAAATGTATATAAATAGTACAGCGTAGTGAAAAGGAAACAAAAAACGATAGTATAGGTAGTATAAGCGATAGATATCGATATAATCAAGTGTTAAAATTATCGTTTTTATTATCAAAAAATACTAAATATATTTTCAAGAATACGATACAAATACTTCATAGTTATAGCATTATTATAGATTTTATAATAGAAATGCATCAAAGGTATAATAAATTATATTAATTCGTAAAATAATAATATAAAAATATTATATATAATAATTCGTATAATAAATTATATTAATTTGATAATAAAATTATAATTACCGATTATTAAAACAATTATTTCCTTATTTTTTTCTACTTTTTGTTATTTGATTTTCATAAAGTTCTTAATTGCTGCGTATATTAAATTATTATATGATATTAAAGAGGTTTTTTTTCTACCTAAAAACACAAAAAATGTTCTTTAAATATCTTGTTGTTCTCAACCCAAATTCTAAATACAAATTTTGCCTGCCATTTTTAAGCACAGCTCACAGATGGCCCTGAGCATTTGCATAAAATGGATTTTTATACAAAATTAAATAAACAAATTTTTTTTTGAACAGTTAAGGTCTGTAGTAGACCAATCGAATGTCCCTGCAGGACATTGTTAACGTAAACACAATAGAAAACTTGACAGCTGTCTCAGGCTTAAGAGCTTTTGTCTGTTTGCTATATTTTGTCTCAATTGGAGCTTCATTGAATATATTTCATAATTGGATTGATTCATTAAAAAATCTTATTTATAGATGCATATGTTTCAATTTACGCTTAATCAAAAATCAATAAAAAAAAAGGAACAATAGACGCCTCCGCAGAAAATCAGGACAAAACTTTATTATCAACTTTGACTGAGAATGCTAATGAGGCTCCATGTAAAAGTTTTCTGCAAAAAACTTTCAAATTATCAGAGTCGTAAAGCGTAAACAAGTAAAATGATAAAAAAATAAAGTTGGCATTTTGTAAACTTTTTTTTTGGCTGGCCCAGAATATCTAAAATCGATAGAAACGGAAAGTGAAAATATACTAGATAAAATTGTTGAATATTTAGTTTATGATTTCAGTTGGCAGAGAATTTTGAAACATTTAATTTAGCTTTGATTTTTTTAGCATAATTTTTAAATTATAATTCTGTTTATTCTAAAAGTTTCGTATGCCAAAAAATCAAAGCAATATCTCCAAGTTTGTGGCAGCAAAGAGTCTTTAAAGTTTCAAAATATTCAAACATAGAAAGGAAACTTAATTTTATGTACACAATTGACATTATAGAAAACCCACATATTAAACTTAGCGATTCTATTTTATATACTTAGTCTATAATTTATTAATTTTTAGGTATATAAATATGCTCTTATGGCTTCTTAATGCCACTAAAAATTATTTTAATTCATTTAAAGAATATAATACTTTACTTAAATCCATTTTTAATGGTTACAGCATATAAATACTCATTTTAAAAGTAGGTAGTTAAGTGAGTTTTTCATTTTCATAAAAAGATATTGAATATTATGCGAATTCATGACATGATTTACGCATTGCTGAGCCCATTTTATGAAATGATTTTGCAAAAAAATGTACAAAGCGTATGTATACACAATATTTGTGCATTGCGTTTATATTTGATAAATCAATCGATTATGCTATACTCATATAGTAAATACATATATCTAGAATGATTCTGTAGATATTCGTAGGTATTTATGTATATCTACCAGTCTGTTTATCTGTCAACTCTAAGCATCATAAATATTCTTCAATATATTAGAAATTTAAACAAAAAATAACATTTAAGAAAAAAGTAATCAAAAAAATCTTAATTTCTTTACCCTATTTAAAGTTCAGGCTCTTATCAAACTTATTTATTTTCAATTAATTAAAAAAGTATTACAAAAACATAATCAGCAGCGTTTTTTGTGCAAAAAGCCAGAAACCAATTTAACATAAATGTATTTTAGGTACGCCTTTGAAAACAAAAAGGAAAAAATAAATAAATGCGCAATAACCTAAAATATAAATCACACCCCCTCTCAAAAGTTTACAGCTAAAAAAGCGTGAAAATCTACCAAGAACTCACCGCAACATTAAATAACCCAGAAATACACACACGAGCCTCATATGAGGTCGATGTATAGGTAAAAAAATAAATAAAAAAAATATATTAAACGTTTTATGTACATAACAAAAATGTTGTTGGGGTAGCTTTGAAATGCAAAAAAAAAAAAAAAAAAAAACCCATTTCAATCGGCAAGGACCAAGAACAAAAGTTCTTACGAATTGCAGGGGGGGCGAGAAAAAAAAAGGTATCTTTAGAATATTTTCTTTTTCCCCCTTAAGTAACCGCATAAAATGCTTATACAGCAAACTGGTCAGAGGGGTGCCAAGACTTGTGAGTCTTGGATAAGGGTTCGTTCCTACATTCCAAATGATTAGGGGTAAACTATTATGACCACAAGTGTCAAAGGCAGGCGGCGGCAAACATCATCATTATCATTATTATCATCATCATTATCATTTGGGGGAATGAACTGTGAACTACTTTTTGCAGTTTTGTTAACATTATGAAGCTCAATTGATTTACTCAAACCATCATATATTTCATATAAAAGATATTTATGATACAAAATAGAGCAGTGTGTATAGGGCATATTGCATAAGTAGACTAAGACTAAGAGATTTGCACGAATTGAAAAATTATAAAACTCTATGAAATCTATGTAATTATTATGCAAAAAGGTATCTAGAAAAGATTCAAGTATGCTCAAAATTTTATTGAGTTTTATTATTAATTGTAGTAGGCAAAAGCATTTTGTATCCGGATAGCTGAGAGTAAATTTATATTTAAAATCGGGTCACTAATTTGGAAAAAAAATAATATAATATGTTGACAGTACACTTTTCGAGATAATTAAAAAAAATATAGGTTTTTAAACTCTTCAAAAATAAAAATAATTGCTTGACGGAACACTTTTCGAGATAATTTAAAAAAATATAGGTTTTTAAACGCTTTATTAAGGTATTTTTTGGTTAAATTAAAACAAATTCGAACATAGTTCAACGATAATAAACGATACTTTATCTTTTTGAAGAGGTAATAAAATATTAACCTGTTACTTAACATTTTTAAATTTGATTATTCGTTTTAAAGTTATGACGGATAAAAATGAGCATATTTTTATGGAGCATTTTCATTTAAGAAAAAATAATTTTTGTCAATTTTTTCTTTAAAAATCGAATTTCTTTCTTTTTTTGTTTTACCTGTGGATCTATAGATGTCTTACTTATTTAAGCCCAACTATTAGAATATATAATGGAACATTTTCATTAAAAATAATTATATTTAACAAATTTTTCTTATTTTTTTTGGATCTATAGGTTTACTTATTTAAGCCAAATTATTAGAATTATTTTACTTATTTTCTTACACCTTTCATTCTGTTTATTAGCTTGGGTAAATCACCAACTATTAAATTATATATTCATGGAATATTTTTATTTAAAAAAAATTATATTTAACAAATTTTTCCTTGAAGCTCGATTTCCTTATTTCTGGATCTATAGGTTTACTTATTTAAGCAAAATTATTAGAATAATTTTACTTATTTTCTTCTTTCTGTTGATTAGCTTGGTTAAATCAACAATCAGCTATTAAAATTCTGTTTCATCAACCTTAAACGCCAAATATTAAGCTAGGCTATATACAGGGTATAGTTAAACAAAAAAAAAAAAAAATCAACTGAAATTCAAGTATTTATAAGTCCAGTGTGGCATAAAATAAAAAAACTGTGGGTTTTACAAAAAAAAAAAATTAATAAATAAGAAAAAAAAAATAAAGAAAATGTGGCTCTTACAAAATAAATAAAAAAAAAAATAAATAAAGAACCTGTGGGTCTTACAAACAAAAAAAAAATAAATAAATACAAAAAAAACTGTGGCTCTTACAAAAAATAAATAAATAAAATAAAATACTTCTTAAGACATCTGTGTACGTGCGTTGAAGTTTTTATGTGCGTCAGCTGCTGCTGCCTTGGCCAACATCCTCAACATCCTGCACATCCTTAAATATAACGAAGCATTTCAAGGACCATTTTTATCCTGGCGGCAACTGCCTCTTATCCCAAGATATTTTTTGATGCTGTAGAAAATGTAAGTGTATGCTAACCAAATTAATTCAATTATTTGCCATAAAGAGCCTTTCAAGGGCCACTTGCCATTAACTAAAAATAGCCAGAGTCTTAATGAGCTGTATTTGTGTGTGTTTATAAATAATAAACAATTAATTATGTTGAACGATGGTCAAACAGGATAACTCTTGGGTCCAGCAGGGGCATAGCAACAGCTGGGGCAGCAGCAAGTAGGTTAATTAGTGTCAAGTTAATATGCTGGCAATATTGATATAATGCCAAATCCTTAAGCAGTTGTATTTAATTGATATAAACGATATTCAAGTTAATTAAACTTGACTTTAACTTTTTATAATCAAAACACTTTATAGAAGACATTAAAGGTTTTTGCTGATTTAAAAGCATTTCTTTGTTTGAGTGTTTTATTAATAAATCTATTTGGTATAAAATAAAATCAGAAAATATAGATTAAGTTTGTATGGACTTTCTAGGATCAGAAAATATATAAAGTATTCAAAACAATATAAGTCCATAAACAGCTGAAAATGTCGCCCCAAAAGTCAAAGTGTAAAAAGTAAATAGAAAATCGTAATATAATATTTATGTAAATATTTGACACCACTTAGCAAATGCGTATGTGTTGATCTTTATGTTTTTTTATACCCTGTATTAAGCTGAATTTAGTAGGGTAAGAAAGGCAACTACAGGCAAATCTTTGTATTAACAAAAATCATATTTTTTAAGCAAATTTATTTTAATTAAAGTTCCGCTAATTTTCTTTCAATAAATAAGATTTTTATAAACGATTTGTGCAATTTTATATTTTTTAATAAATATAATAAGTATATAAATAGATAGTATAATAAATTTTCTTCAAGGGGTTGTGGTTAATTGTTTTAGATAATTTATTAATTTATGTTTTAAATACAAGTTAAAATATTAAGCCTGCAATCTCGATTTTTTAATCTAAATGTTTTAATTATTTCGAATTCACGATATTTGCCAGCGAAATTTTAAATTTCTTGATTTTTCTAATAGTTCTATATCAGAAATTATCAGCTGCTTTAATTGTATTAAAATTATTTATTTCCATTTCGACAAATTAAAATCGTTTTAACGATATTTACAAAAGGTAAAAAGGAATTTTAATTAAATTGATTAATATTACATATTTTTGAATCTTTATATTATAACTCGTTACGTGGCATCTTCTAGTTGGATATTTAAATTTGTATACTTTTTACTTTTTTTTCCCATTATTATTTTAGTGTTCACTGTACTATCTGGGAGATTCTCGTAAAGCTCCGCAAAATGCCAAGAAAAACATATAAACAAATAGTTTCAAATGCATATTGTGGATACATTTTTTGTTAGTTTAGTTTAAATTTTGGAAGGTAATTTCCCGAAAGGAGGGGGGGATTGTCAGTCTATTTATTTGACCACAATGTTGGGAGTGAGATTTCGGTTTCCCCTCTCTCTCCCTCTCTCTTAAAGTGCCGTGTCTTGATGTTATTTTTTGTTGTTTCTGTTGTTGTTTATATAGTCGCTAATTGATTGCGGCTTATCTCAAATTTCAGATCGAAGCACGAGGTATAGAAAAATGTGTTTGTTGTTTTTTCTTTCTTTCTTTTTTTTTGTTGTGTTTTTGTACGTAAAGATGAGTAAAACAAAGAGGTGAGCTAGAAAATGAGTCAAAAGAGCGAACAAAAAAAGGAGAAATAAATAAATAAATAGTTTAGTTACCTAGAGTGATTTATTTATTTTCACAAGAAAAATAATTGTTTAAAATGCTTGAGTTTTTAATTGGAAACTTTCGCTAGATTATTAAGTTTAAAATACTTTTAAGTTTGTATTCACAAATGTTTAGAAATTTTATCTAGTTTAATAATAAAAATAAAAGAAAAAAAAATCACTGAAGTTTTGGTAATTTTAAATAAATTTATATAAAAAAAAAAATTCCTGAAGTTTCGGTATTCTTAAATTTATGTCTGTTTTCTTTTATGATACCAAGAACATTTGATATATTTTTGTTAATGGACTTATTAAGACGATTGTTCTGTGCTAAAAAAAAGAGAAAAAAACAACACAGACCTTATATATTTAATGCTATAACCAGTATAGAATTCCAGGGCAAAAAAAAAAAAAATCAAAAAAAAACCTAGAAAATAAAGTGGGAAAACAACAGACCTTATATACATTATCCTAAAACCAGTAAAGAATTGCACAAAAAAAAAAAAAAAATAATAAATAAATAAATAAATAAAAAAACAAGAAAATAAAGTGGGAAAACAACACAGACCTTATATACTTTATGCTATAACCAGTAGAGAATTACAGGGCAATAGCAAAAAAAAAAAAACAAAATAAATAAAAAAAATAAATAAATAAAAAAATAAAATGGGAAAATCACACAGACCTTATATAATCTCTGCTAAAACAATTTGGGAATTACTAGCGCGCAATTATAAAAATAAATGGGCTATAATAATTTCTTACTAAACTATTATATTGGAACTTGTTTTCATATTCTCAGAGTATAAATCGAGAAGTAGTGTTCTGTTTTTAACAACGAAAAAATTGAGAACAAAATATAATATATAATAAAATAATAAAATATATAAATAAAATAATATAATATAAAAACAGAAAATCGGTTGCGTTTTATTTTGGGACGTAATTTTTGCCTCAGTGTATTTATTGTTACAGTCTAATATATTAAAAACAAAAGTTTATTCCTAAAAATGTTTAGATAAAAAATAATGGATTGTATGTGGAAATGTATATTTTACGATAATTTCCAGCTAGCTTTCCCAGATATTTTAATTTCCGGATTTTTTCTAACATTTCTTTAAAGCAAAATTCCAGTTATTTATTTGTACTAACATTATTTATTTAATTATAAATTCTTAAGGTTTTTCTTCTACATTTTTCAATAAAAAAAATTCCCCTATTTATTTAGTAACTCGTCTGCTGACCGTAGAAATCTGTAGCTAAAAGTGTAAAAGTTGAAAATGTTTAATTTTAAACATGGCAACTTAATATACATTTTGTTCTATTAAAAACCTTTTGCTTGACCCCACAAAAAGGGCCTAAATAAATAAGAATAAAAAAAAATATTGTATTTACCAAGAAGTTACAATTTTGTTTGTGCTTGTTCTTTTTTTTGGCTATTTGTTTTTGGTGGGAAAAGTGCCAACAAAGAGGATAATATCAAAAGTATACAGAAAAAAAGGTCATAGATTCCCTTGATATATTCTGGTTTTAACTACGCACAATTTTGATTGCACAAACTCTACGACATTAGCTATTTATAATCCATTCAAGATTGTGATTTGAGTCACGCTATAAGTCGATTATATTTCCCCAAGACCTTTGTGACATCTCATAAAAAGTAGAAAACTTGTCAAACACGTGAATGAGTCAGGTTGGGATACGAGTATTTAAATGTTTTATAAACAATTTCACAATTAGTGGAAATTGATTTTGAATATTGAATATTGAGTGGGCGCTGCTTAAAGATGATAAAGATGTTGAAATTTTCTTTATAGATTTCGATTAGATGCGGAAAGTATCTATTAATTGCAAAAGATACAGAGTTTAAGATAGTTTTTATTGACAAATAATATATATAAAAACTGCAATATAAACTTGTCACCTTGAACGCTTCAACTAAGAATTATTAAATTATTAAATAAATTATAAAGCATTTTTTATTTTTATTTTATGAGTTATAACAAAATCGTTATATAATTTATGAATTTGCATTTTTAGGCAAACTAAACAAACCCTTTTTTTAAAAATTCACTAACTTAAAGACAATAAAATGCAAAGCCCACAAAATAATAAATAAAATACAACTAAGCATATGCTACTTGAGTGTGCCAGAATACGAGATACCCTGTCTTCAATTTCAATGTATATATTTGTATTTACATTATTTTTTTTTTTGTATAAATCAAGACTCTAATTTCAAAAGCGTATTTATTGGCAGCAGTTATGTTAAGCATTTTATTTAGTATTTGAAATAAATTTAAATTAATTATTTATTTATTTTAGGGTATTAAAAACACCCACATATATTTGAAATAAAAAAAATAAAAACTAGCTACTGCTGTGTCTCAGTCTCGAAACAAAGATCCCATGGCGGCGCCTGGCTGGAGCCTACGCTTTAAAGTTGAAAACTAACAACAACGCATTAATTAATTTCATTGAATTTAATTTCTAATGCTCTCATGGCATTGTGTTAATAGCATAGATAGCTTCTCCAAGCCCCTGCTCCTCCTCCTCCTCCTCCACCATTGTGGCAACAAAGTCGTGGCAATGTGTAGGTTGCCACGGCGCGCCTCGGGTTTTGGGATTTGGGTTTGGGTTTGGAATCTGGCCTGGTACCGGTTCATGTGAATGCGTGGGCCGGCCGGTTTATATTATATATATAGTATACTATTATATATATATATATATATAAACTCAAGTTTCTACTACAAAACGTAGTAAATTAAAACTGCAATCACGAGAAACCCAAGCCAGCCGCTGGCAATGCTATTGTAACTGATTAACTGTGTAAAAAATGTGCATGCGAAATAATACAAAAAAAAAATCACAAAATATTGTTGATGCATGTGAAAAAATAAAAAATTGTGACTGCAAAGCAAAACAAAACAAAAAATAAAAAGAGTCAACTAAATGTGCATGGAAAATCAAGGTTGCACTTGAGCCACATAAGGAACGTGCCCATGTAATGACCCAAAGTTCACATAACTACAGAGTCTTAAAAAGTATTCGTATAACAATACTTTAAATACCCTGTAGTCAGAATAAAAATATATAAATATGTTAATATTTTTCCTATACCTATTGAAAAGTTCCACAAAATAATAAAATACTCTTAAATATACTCTGTAGCCAGAAAAAAAAATGTAAAGAAAAGCAATAAAAATATTTCCTTATACCTATTGAAAAGTTCCACAAAAGAATAAAATACAAATATTTGAGATTTTTATTACAAAGTTAAAGTTGTAGCCAGAAAAAAAAAAAATGTTAAGAAAGGCTTTATAAAGGCTATAAAAAATTTTCCCTATACCTTGAAAAATTCTACAAAAGAATAAAATACAAATATTACCGATTTTTATTACAAAATTAAAGATTTAAACTTTTCTATAATCTTTGATATTTTTGCAAAAAT
Source organism: Hirtodrosophila alboralis (assembly GCA_035043045.1). Taxonomy (NCBI): domain Eukaryota; kingdom Metazoa; phylum Arthropoda; class Insecta; order Diptera; family Drosophilidae; genus Hirtodrosophila; species Hirtodrosophila alboralis. The sequence goes on from JAWNNH010000253.1 coordinate 240,777, forward strand.
AGGTGTCATTTTGTAAAATTATTTAAAATAAAATTTTTTTGTAAAATGAATTAAAATTAAATTTTTTTTGCTTCGGTCTAAATTCTCATTTTTTTTTTTTAAAGATTTTTTAGACTAATGTATTGTGAAACAATTATTTTTTTTTTTATAATTATGTGATTATTCCTGATTGTTAAATTTCTAGTAAAATTTGGAAAGTCTAAAAGTTTTGAATGGACGAAAAACTATTTGAATTGAGAACTTCAGAACAGTTTTAATATTCTTAAAAGCTTGTCATAACTTTAACTTTCTAATTTTTTTATTTATGTAATTATTATTTTATTTTTTGTAATTTACCAATGATTTTGAAATTACTCATTAAATTTTAATATTAAGTAATAAATTCTCTTTCAATTGAAAATAATGAAATTTTTATATAAATTATATTAATACGAAGAAAATCCATTTAAAGAAAGAATAAAGCATATTTTTTTAAATTATATTAATTCATAACAATTTCATTTATATATATATTTTTTTAAAATAATTTTATTTATTTTTTTAAATTATATCAACAAAAAAGTAACTTCATTTAAAGAAACCTTATTAAATTCTTAAAAAAACTTTGTTATACAAAACTGCACAATAATTTGGTAAACTCTCAAGTACAGAGTATTTCCAAGTCGTTTAAAGCCTTTTACTTGTATAAACATTAATATATTTTTTGTGCTTACTATATATAAATGAACTTAGGTCTACAATCTAGACAAATACTGATTAGTAAGCGTTTGTTCTTTAATCGTTCGAAATATGCATGGCTTTTAAAAAAAAAAACCGATTAAGCCTGGCTATAAAATTATTACATTCGTACTAAATTTTAATTTAATTATATTTTTTTTTTTGTATTTTTTGTATCGCTTTCAGTTTTGTTTGTTCAGAGAAATTGATATTTAAGAACAAACAATGTATGAAGTATTTTAATGCATTAAAACGGTCAGGAAAAAGAATTAAAAACAAACAGAAAAACTAAATTTTTCCTAAATTTCATATTGGTAAAAATTTCTTGCCTTTTCCCCTTTAGTCTTTAATTCATTTAATAAATATATCCAATAATATTTAGTGCAATTTAATAAATTAATAAAATCAATTATGTTTTAGCAAACAAACCTGTTTTAAATATAGATGATAATTATATATATTTAAGTTGTTCCTCGAATTATTGTACCCACAAAAAGTTAAACGTACCTGAAAGAAAAAGATTAAAAATATTATTTATTAGCAAATTTTAAGTGTTTAAATAAAGGTTAAGTATTAACGAAAGTCACAAATTAATTTTATATTTTATTTTTTACTTAAATTGTTAATATAAAGACAACACTTTTTAAATGTTAATTTAATTTTATATTTTACTTAAATTGTTAATAAAAAACCCAACATTTTTTAAATGTTAAATAAAGACGAAACCCACAACTTAATTTTATTTTTTATTTTACTTAAATTGTTAATAAAAAACCCAACATTTTTTAAATGTTAAATAAAGACGAAACACACACCTTTATTTTATTTTATTTTTTACTTAAATTGTTAATAAAAATCCAACATTTTTTCATTGGTGACAGTCTGGCGGCAATAATTTCTTAATCAGGCCATTAAAATAAACCGCAAAATACCTTTATAAAATTTTTTTAACTTTATTTTTAATTTTTTTTCACAAATTTCCAAGAAATTTGGCCAAATAACTTTTGCAGTTTATAATTACAGGCTGTGTGGATTTTTTATTCATATAATTTCTTGTGTGTCATTATGTAGATATTTGCATACTTAAAACAAGTTGAAATTGTTGAAGGTAGTGTGTTTAACTAGCAGATATCCTGTACTTTAATATATTGACTTTTATTGAAAATAAGAAAATATTCTCTTCTAGCATTCAAAATCCGTTGAAAGATTTTGGTTTGAAAAAGCCTTTAGAGACAAGAAAATGAAAACTATTTGGAAATAAATTTTAACATGGAATTTTAGTTGCCAATTTGTTTAAAAAGAAAAATATTAAATAAAAAAATATTTTAAAAAAAAAATAAATAAAACAATATTTAAAAAAAAAAAATAAAACAATATTTAAAAAAATAAAATATTTATTTAAAAAAAAAAATAAAAAAAAACAATATTTAAAAAATAAATAAATAAATAAAGATTGGAATTTTTTTAAAATTTTCTCGAATAGCTTGAAAATACACTTAGAGAAACAACTGTTTACGCTGCTCCAGAGAATATACTCTATGGATTTGAACAGACCTCCTCCCATACGTTACACATATTGTGTCAAAATGTTAATACCCTTGCATAGATAAGGGTATAAAAAGGCAGCAGCAGCAGCAGCTGTGACGGCATAACGTAAATGTGTGAAACTTAACACAACTTAATTTGGTCAAAAAGCATTCAACGGTTAACAACAACAAAAAACCCAAAAAAATTGTGCCATAGAATTCTTTTATGCCATATGTATATATTTATATATATATACATATATATGTATGTATGTTTGTATATTTCTTGTATAATTTATGCACACACATTCACAGATAAACATGTAAATCAAACAAGAACTTTGACTGATGGCGACAAAGCGACGCCTTCTCATACTCTATATTTGTTGTTGTTGTTGTTGTAGTCTAATTGAGTGGCGCCAATGAGGGGAAAGGGGGGGAAGCAACAAATTATTACGCGTACTCTCGCCACCAACCCACCTCTCTCTCTGCCCCAAAGTTATCAAAAAAAAAAGCCAACAATATTTTTATTAAGTGTGCGAATTTAGCTGTGTTGAAAAATTGAAATCAAAAATCGGAACAACACGCAAATGAAATGCAAACAAACCATTAAAAATTTCAATTTGAATTGAGTAAGAAAATAAAAACTATGAAATTAAATGCAAATACAGGCCACATAAAATATTTAATATTAAATAAAAATTGAAAAAAAGTTGTTGAAATATTTTTTTTTAATTTCAGTCGAGTATGTGCATTTAAAACATTTTATTTACTCTTAATTTTAAACATATTGCACAATTTAAATTTTTCTATATTATGCCTAATATTTCGGCAACATAAATATCTAATAATACTATTGTCATAAAGTTTCTTAGAAATTATTTTAATCTCTTTAATGTGTTTACCAAATATATCTGTAGACATATTTTTGATAGCAAACCAATTCCCGGAATCAAAGAATTCGATTTGTTAGACTATACAACATTCTAATCGCTTCAAAAGCATTTTTACGGCATAGAAAAATATTTGCTCTCACCCAGAAAAACAGAAATCAATTATTTATTTATGAATTTATTAAACTTTATTTTAGTTATTTTTTTGATAGTCAGAAATGGGCATTAACATGGTTATAGAAAAGCATGTAACAGCGTAAATTAAAGAGTATTTATTTAAATATATATACTAAATTAAAAATCAATTCAATTTAAACTATATAAAGTTGCAAAATCTTCAGACAACCTAATACATACTATGCACAAAATAAGTTTGTCTTTGGCTCTACTTTCCCATATAAAAAAAAACCTTTTAAAATGTTGTTAATTTAAGGCATAATTTTTTTTTTTTTATTTGATTTCATTTAACGCATAATTATTTTCTTTATTTGATTTAATTTAACGCATAATTCTTTTTTTTTTTTTTAATTTAATAATATTGTCTTAAAATATTTAAGTCGATTTTACGATAGAATTAATAGCTGAGAAAATATTATATATAAATATTATCAACAAGGGAAATCTTTAAACTCATGAAGCTCAACCAAAATTATTCCCAATATATAGATTTTAACTAAAATTGTAGTATAAGCATGCGTTTGTGGTATTTTCAACGCATTATTTACGCAGCATTAAAATGTATTAAAAATTTAGGAAAATATTTTGTTGTACGCCAGGTGGGTGGGAAAAAAATTATGAGTGTTGACGTTGAACCAAAACAGACGTCAAAGGAAAACAAAGTGTGTACTCATATATATATAAAAATACGTATATAAATATATACATATTTTTGTTTGTATATATATGATCAAAGATATTAAAATGCGGCGTACGATTAGCGCATGAATGAAAAATCATACGATCGAGTATTTTTTTTTTGAGTTCGTTCTTATCGCTACGTTTTGGTTTTTTTTTTTATTTTTATTTCAACAAAAAATTTGTTTTATAAATTGCATGATTATTTGTTTGGCGTAAAAATAAATTAAATATACGATAAACGTATATATATATATATACTACCTATAAATGTATGTATATGCAAGTGTGCGGCAAAATAGAATCGAAAATTATTGTAGATATAAAATGCATTTGGTTGTTGTTTTATTTGGCAAAAAATTTATAGATAGACATTTGGCCGGCTGTCGTAGATACCTATATATATATATATGTATATAGTCATTGAGAGTGTGCACAGGAAAATTAACAAATATACCTATATAAATATATATATATATAGTAGGTACTTTTATGTGAAATACGCAAATTGTATACCATGCGTAATAATATGTAGATATTTTGTTTTTTTTTGGCTTATTTAAATATATATATACACTATGTATTCTAGATATGAGAAATTGTGACTGTGACGTTCATATATCAGACTATTAGTAAAAATTATTCTTTTTTTATATATAGCAAAAAATTAAATACAAATTTTTAAATCAATTTTTTACATTTTAAAAAATTTAAAATTTATTTATCTATTGAGTTCAGAGATCAAATTTAAATTTTATTTTATTTTCTTAGTAAAAATTATTATTTTTATTATATACTAATATAGCAAAAAATTAAAAACAAATTTAACTCGATTTTCTTTATTTTAAAAATATTGAGATTTATTTATCTATTAAGTTCAGAGATCAATTTTAAATTTTATATTATTATATAAGTAATAATTATTATTTTCTATATAGCAAAACATATAAAAACCAATTTAATTCGATTTTCTTTATTTTCAAAAATTTGATATTAATTTATCTATTAAAAATTAAATTTTATTTTATTTTATTAGTAAAATAAATTCTTTTTTATATAGCAAAAAATTCAAACCAAATTTAACACAATTTTCTTTATTACAAAAAATTTTCAGATTTATTTATCTATTAAAAATTAAATTTTATTTTATTAGTAAAAATTTATCAATTTTCTTTATTTGAAAAAATTTTAGATTTATTTATCTATTAAAAATTTAATTTTATTTTATAATATTAGTAAAAATTATTCTTTTCTATATAGCAAAAAATTAAAAACAAATTTAACTTAATTTTCTTTATTTAAAAAAAAATTTAAATTTATTTATCTATTGAGTTCAGAGATCAATTTTAAATTTCGATTACCTCTCCAATAAAAAATGTTATTTTTAATCGTTATCGATAACTAATAAAATGCTACTTTCGCTATGCAGTCACAGTTTGAAACTAAATTTATCATTTACACTTGGACACAATATTTATTAGTCATAGCGTCTAAGTCACAGTTAACACAGCACTCTTGTCTAATGTATATAAACATTTTTATACAATTTATATACACATATATATAGATTGTTAAATATTTATCTACATTTTTCATTTTGGTGCTTTTATTTTGCCTGAGCGCACTGATAGCTTGAAATAAATTTCATGAATTAAAAATGAACAAAACGTGTTTGTACGTTTATGTGTTTAAAATATATATATATATATATATATATATTTATATTATATACGATTTTCTATATGTAAGTACATATACTACATATTTTAGAAAATTATATTTGCTAGACTTATGCGTAGGTCGTTGATATTTCAAGTTGAAAATATTTATTCATGTTTATTTATTATTTAATGTCAAATGTTTGAAGTTGATTTGCTTTCATGTTGCACTTGTGTCATTTGTTTTTAATTGCGTAGAATGAATAAAAACTTGAATAATAAAAGTATTTATTTAATTATTTGCCAAAATACAGCTTTAAATAAATTTACAATTTTATTGAGAGTTTTGAAAAATTATTTAAAATTAAATTTATTTTACTGCCTTGCTTTTTCTTCAATTTATTTTTTTAATATTTATATTTTTCTTGGCATTTAGCTTAAAAAAATATCGAATTAATATTTATTTAATTATTTGCCAAAATACAGCTTTAAATAAATCATAATTTTATGTAGTGCTGAAAAATTATTTAAATTAAATGTATTTTACTGCCTTGATTTTTCTTCAATTCATTTTTTAAATATATATATTTTTCTTGGCAATTAGCTTAAAAAAATATCGAATTATTATTTATAATCAATAGATTTTAATTTTCTATGATTGATTAATATATTAATTATATGTTTACACTTTTGCAAATTTATACCAAATTATATACAAAATGTTAATATAATTCACATTTTATTTATGGTACATAATTAGTTAAAAATCTTGTTTTTAAATACAAAATTTCTCATTTAATTAATATATATAATAAGTAAAAATCTAGTTTTATTATTGTTCCTTTTTTAGTAGATTTAATAATAAAATTGCACTCAAATAAAATTTAACGAATAATAGCAACATTTTGTTTATTTTTCTGCTGTATTTGCAATAGAAAAAACTAAAATAATTTCTCAATTTCTAAACCTATAAAAGCAATTGTAGCACAAGTAAATTACTCTCGAAAATTAACTAATAAAATTGTTTAAATTAAAAACAAGCAGCTAAAATCATAAACTATGCTGGAAAATAGTTTTTAAAAGTCGAAAAACAATCACAAAATTATAAAATCGAGAAAAACAAATCCATAAGATGTGCTAGTTGATGCCTGATGATGATGATATGTTCCTCCTGTTGGTCTTTGCTCTCTGCGCACTGCACAATTGTTGGCAATAACAACAATTTTTATATAAGCATTAAGAACAAAATCTCTGTGTATGTGTGTGTGTGTATCTGTGTGTATTCTTCCCTCATTCTCATTTCTTTTACACACACACAACTCGTTGGCATCGTTTTATGTGCATTTCAGGTTTGTTTTTACGTTTTTACGCGCGTTGCGATGCTTCGAAAAGAATTTTTACGCATACGATGGCGACGACGATGATGATCATGATCATGATGTTGATGATGATGATAATGGGCAACAACAGATCCCAGTGCCAGTCCAAAGTTAGTGAAGCTTCTCCATATTGCCACCATGCCCCCAGGCCAAATTGAGGCGATGGCAATGCGTCGCGTCGCGCATGTATCTAGATAAGCAGACAGGGCAGCGTGCCACAAAAACAACCGCGAAAAAAACAAAAAAAAATAAAACACAATCAACGACAAGTTGAAATGTGTTGCTGTTGAACGCGTTCAACTATTTGATACCCTATAAAATGTACTATACGAAAGAGCTTTTAAGATTCTGTGTCAGTTCTTAAAGATTAATTTAATTTATTTATTTTACGTTTTGCTGTCGAAGTTTGAATTTATTTTTTTATTTTTCCTTATTATTATAATTTAGAGCACTAGTTCACTTTATTATTGTAAGGAATATTTTCTTGGTATTATTCATAATTTATATTTATATTTTAATTATTATTATTTTATTTTAATTTATTAATTTATTTATAATTTAATTTAATTTATTTATTTTACGGTTTGTTGTCGAAGTTGGAATTTAATTTTAATTTTTGTTATTATTATAATTTAGTGCACTAGTCACTTTATTATTGTAGGGAATGTTTTCTTTAACTTGGTATTATTAATTTTAATTATAACTAATATTTAAATTTTAATTTTTATTATTACTAATATTTATATTTTAATTATTATTATTATATTTAATTTTTATTTATTGATTTATTTAAATTAAATTTTTTTGTTGAAAAATGTAATTTTAATTATTTTTATTATATATTTAATTTCAGCTTATTCTAGCTGATTCTTTTGGTATGTTCCGAATATAATATATATTATAATTATTCCTATTGTTATTATTATTTTCATTGACTTTTAATTATTGTTTTATTTTTACTTTAAAATTTTTATTTTTATTTTCGTTTATTTGTTTTTTTTTTAATTTCATTTAATTTATTTTTACTACTATTTTTTTTTTCTTATTTTTATAATTATTTTCTTTGTCTTTTAATTATTGGTTTAATTTTTGTTTTAATGAAAGTTCGTTTTTATTATAATTATTTTTGTTAATTTGATTTTTTTAAATTTCATTTAATTTACTTTTTTTTTTATTATTTTTTTTCTCATTTTATATTATATTTTTCTCATCTTCTGATTACGTAATATTTTGTGTTCCGAATTACATATTTAAATAACAGAAGTTAACATTAACATTCACAATTCGCAAGTTAACAGACTCGTTTTCAATGACAGCAACAGATTCGTTAACAGTATTGAAATATTGACAGCAATTTATGTTGATAATCTTTTAATAGTGTAATATCGATAATAACAGACAATTTTTTCTTGTTCAACATTATTGAATAACAGTTGAATTATTTCGTAAATTATGAATAAAAAAATAAGTAAAATTTCATTATATTTATGCCAAAAGGTGACTAAGTTATTTAATAAAATAACATTTGCAAACATATCCCACATATTACATAATTTATATCACAAAATGCGATTTGGTATATAAAGAATTTTTCTATTTTATTCATAGCTTTAAATTATTTAAAAAAACTTTATTTTGTTTACTTTTAACTGTCAAATATGTCAAAATATAGAGAGTACCTTCTTCTAGTTGTTGTTTTACATTTTTTTTTAAGTTCAAAATACACCCAACTATTGGCATCTATGAAATACAGGGTATCTTACAACAGCCAACTGGTCGCTCAGGTTCACCATCCACTAACGATGCCTTCTTGTTGTTGTTTCATTAATATTTTTCCCTTTTTTTCCCATATATACATATCGTATATATATATATTGTATATGCTATATATGTACGTTGGCTTCTTTCTTTCTTTCCTTTCAGGCAGCCAACTTTTGCTGGCCGTGTGTGTGTGTGTGTGTTTTTTACGCGCATTTGTTTACTATAGATACACAACAAACAGAAAGATACAATACACACACACACACACATATGGCCAGCACAAATGGCCAAAGTTTTCAACGTGCTTGGGCTACTGTATATAAATGTATCTGTATCTGTATCTATATCTCTTAACCATTAAGCTTAAATAATACCAAAATAAATAATGAAGAAGCAAATAACCAAAGCCAAGAAAAATACCCGAAAAGTTTTTTTTTTTATGAAAAAAAGAAAAGTATTTACAAAATGCTGCACTTGCTTCTTAGTACATACTTGTAAGTATTTACTGCCGCATTTAAGTGAATTTTTGTGGCCATTACATAAAACCGAAAGTTAAGGGGCAACTACGATTATTGCTGTTGCCGGAGAGGGGTCTTCTAGCTACCGTTTAAAGAACTACACACGGTTGCAAGCACTTGGGTTTATTTGCTTTTTCCAACGTGTGGAAAGGTAAGTTTTTAACCAAAGAAATGCCTGTCTATTCGTGTGTGTAATTTGGTAGTGTTCTACCAAGTGTGCCCCATGCGTATTGTTTACTTTTACGATTTAACAGGTAGCCCCCTAAAGGCAGTAAATTCTTGTACATCTATGTATGTCTGTTCATCTGAAATAACTTGAACTCGTTGCCTAATTGGATGTCTAAACCTTTTTTCATTGTTGGCGGCAGTAAAACACATATGAAATATCCAGCAATCACATTTGGTTTTTTAAGTATTTCCAAATGTAATTGCCAATACTAAAAAGAACTGCCACAACATGTGTACAGCTCATAAAAAATAAAAATAAAAAAATACTAAAAAAATGACAACAAATTGTGAAACTAAGTTTCATAAAATTCGGAACTGTTTTAATAAAACAAAGTATTTAATTAAGCTATAAAATTTATATTGTTATAAACCTATCGATAATGAACCCGCTCGATAGTTTTCCTTTTTCGATAGACTTGAATATGTATATAGAATTTTTAAGAAATTATTTAAAAATATTAAACACTTTTAAAAAAGAAAGCAATTTATTGATCTTCCATAGTACAACTCATAAAAAATTTAAAAAACACTAAAAATACTAAATAAAATACTGAAAATACTACATAAAATACTAAAAATACTAAATAAAATACTAAAAAATGTAAAAAATGTGAAACCAAGTTTCATAAAATTCTGAACATTTACTTTATGTTTTAATAATATAAAGTTTTTATTTAAGCTTTAAAATTACTATTGCTATAAAACTATCGATAATGAACCCGCTCGATAGTTTTCCTCTCTTCGATAGACTTAAATATGTATATAGGATTTTTCAGAAGTAACTTAAAAATATTGAACATTATAAAAACGAAAGCAATTTATTGCTCTTCCATAATACAGCTCATAAAAAAAAATACTAAAAAAATGCCAACAAATTGTGAAACCAAGTTTCATAAAATTCTTAACATTTAGTTTATGTTTTATTAAAATAAAATTTTTATTTAAGCTATAAAATTACTATTGTTATAAAAATATCGATAATAAACCCGCTCGATTTCTATATTTTTATTTTACTTTTTTATTTATTCCAGAATTTCTTTCAAGTGCTCCAACTTTTCATGTTCACTTATACACACACAATAATGATAACCGAATGTGATAGCTATCTATCAACAAAAACAAAAAAAAGAAAACATGAAATAAAAACTCAGGCCATGTTTTTATAGTACAGAACCTGAACTGTAGTATATAGTATATAAGTACATTTGTACATAGTTAGATTTTCGAGTGTTTTGCGTACACTTCCATTGATATAATTATAACCCGAAAAGCCCAAAACAAAACCATTTCTATCATTATTGCTGGTATTTCGTGTTTAGTGTAGAGTTGACACCACTTTGTCTTGATATAAAGTAATTTATTATATGATTTATTGGCTGCTTGATTGATGAAGTCGTTTCGAGTTGATTGCACGATAATTTTATTGTTTCTGTGACTTGCTTAGGGGCCAAAAAAATTAAAAAAAAACCAAGTTTAGAACAGACTAGTCTCGCACACCTGCCAGTGATTAATATATGAAGATTAGTTAAAATCAGCAAGCTACAAAAAATAAATAAAGTGATCGCAAATGATCATATGATATATATTTGTTTATTCATTAAGGAAAAATTGCTGAAAGACTTTAAAAACAATCGAAAAAGTTGTTTATCGATAGTTGTAGGGAAAGTTTTGATTGATTATAGAATTAAATCGTTTTATTATGTGTTCTGATATTTATAATAATTGTTATTCATTATTATTCAATTTATTACAATATGTGTATATCTAAATAAATCCCTTTCTGAGTTTATTGAACCTTTTTATCGCTGGCGCATTTAATTATAAATGCATTGAGAATTCAATATATCACATTATAGCTTCACTGTAGACCTCAAGAATTTAATCGCAATGCATATTTTTAGATATTGGCATATTTAACTTGGAAAATTATGAAAAAGCTAATGTTAAAATGCAAAAAAAAAAAAAATAAATTAATAATTATAATTGGAAAATGTTGAAAAAACTAATGTTAAAATGCAAAAAAAAATAAGTATTTTAATATTTATAATTTAAATACGTTATTTATATTGTTATCAAAGTTATGCAATTGAAAATTATTGACTTCTACGTAGAGCTGTGAAAATCAATAATTTTCGATTGCATAACTTTGATAAGAATATAAATAACGTTTTTAAATTATAAATATTATTTTATTTATTTTTTTTTGCATTTTAACATTAGTTTTTTCAACATTTTCCAATTATAATTATTAATTTATTTTTTTTTTTTTTGCATTTTAACATTAGTTTTTTCATAATTTTCCAAGTTAAATATGCCAATATCTAAAAATATGCATTTGCGATTAAATTCTTGAGGTCTACAGTGAAGCTATAATGTGATATATTGAATTCTCAATGCATTTATAATTAAATGCACCAGCGATAAAAAGGTTCAATAAACTTACAAAGGGATTTATTAAGATAAACACATATTGTAATAAATTAAATAGCATTGAATAGCAATTATTATAAATATCAGAACACAAATCTACAGTTTTTTTTAAAGTTATTAAACAAATAAAACGATTTAATGCTATCGTTCAATTAAACTTTCTTCATATCTATCGATAAGCCACTTTTTCGATAGTTTTCAAAGTCTTTCAGCAATTTTTTTCTAATGAATAAACAAATATCTATCATATGATCATTTGCGATCACTTTATTTATTTTTTGTAGCTTGCTGATTTTAACTAATCTTCATATATTAATCACTGGCAGGTGAGCGAGACTAGTCTTTTCTAAACTTGGTTCTATTTTTTTTTTAATTTTTTTGGCCCCTAAGCAAGTCACCGAAACAATAAAATTATCGTGCAATCAACTCGAAACGACTTCATCAATCAAGCAGCCAATAAATCATATAATAAATTACTTTATATCAAGACAAAGTGGTGTCAACTCTACACTAAACACGAAATACCAGCAATACTCATAGAAATGGTTTTTGTTTTGGGCTTTTCGGGTTATAATTATATCAATGGAAGTGTACGCAAAATGTGTACTCGAAAATCTAACTATGTACAAATGTACTTATATACTATATACTATAGTTCAGGTTCTGTACTATAAAAATATGGCCTGAGTTTTTATTTCATGTTTTATTTTTTTTTTCTTTTTGTTGATAGATAGCTATCACATTCGGTTATCATTATTGTGTGTGTATAAGTGAACATGAAAAGTTGGAGCACTTGAAAGAAATTCTGGAATAAATAAAAAAGTAAAATAAAAATATAGAAATCGAGCGGGTTTATTATCGATATTTTTATAACAATAGTAATTTTATAGCTTAAATAAAAATTTTATTTTAATAAAACATAAACTAAATGTTAAGAATTTTATGAAACTTGGTTTCACAATTTGTTGGCATTTTTTTAGTATTTTTTTTTATGAGCTGTATTATGGAAGAGCAATAAATTGCTTTCGTTTTTATAATGTTCAATATTTTTAAGTTACTTCTGAAAAATCCTATATACATATTTAAGTCTATCGAAGAGAGGAAAACTATCGAGCGGGTTCATTATCGATAGTTTTATAGCAATAGTAATTTTAAAGCTTAAATAAAAACTTTATATTATTAAAACATAAAGTAAATGTTCAGAATTTTATGAAACTTGGTTTCACATTTTTTACATTTTTTAGTATTTTATTTAGTATTTTTAGTATTTTATGTAGTATTTTCAGTATTTTATTTAGTATTTTTAGTGTTTTTTAAATTTTTTATGAGTTGTACTATGGAAGATCAATAAATTGCTTTCTTTTTTAAAAGTGTTTAATATTTTTAAATAATTTCTTAAAAATTCTATATACATATTCAAGTCTATCGAAAAAGGAAAACTATCGAGCGGGTTCATTATCGATAGGTTTATAACAATATAAATTTTATAGCTTAATTAAATACTTTGTTTTATTAAAACAGTTCCGAATTTTATGAAACTTAGTTTCACAATTTGTTGTCATTTTTTTAGTATTTTTTTATTTTTATTTTTTATGAGCTGTACACATGTTGTGGCAGTTCTTTTTAGTATTGGCAATTACATTTGGAAATACTTAAAAAACCAAATGTGATTGCTGGATATTTCATATGTGTTTTACTGCCGCCAACAATGAAAAAAGGTTTAGACATCCAATTAGGCAACGAGTTCAAGTTATTTCAGATGAACAGACATACATAGATGTACAAGAATTTACTGCCTTTAGGGGGCTACCTGTTAAATCGTAAAAGTAAACAATACGCATGGGGCACACTTGGTAGAACACTACCAAATTACACACACGAATAGACAGGCATTTCTTTGGTTAAAAACTTACCTTTCCACACGTTGGAAAAAGCAAATAAACCCAAGTGCTTGCAACCGTGTGTAGTTCTTTAAACGGTAGCTAGAAGACCCCTCTCCGGCAACAGCAATAATCGTAGTTGCCCCTTAACTTTCGGTTTTATGTAATGGCCACAAAAATTCACTTAAATGCGGCAGTAAATACTTACAAGTATGTACTAAGAAGCAAGTGCAGCATTTTGTAAATACTTTTCTTTTTTTCATAAAAAAAAAAACTTTTCGGGTATTTTTCTTGGCTTTGGTTATTTGCTTCTTCATTATTTATTTTGGTATTATTTAAGCTTAATGGTTAAGAGATATAGATACAGATACAGATACATTTATATACAGTAGCCCAAGCACGTTGAAAACTTTGGCCATTTGTGCTGGCCATATGTGTGTGTGTGTGTGTATTGTATCTTTCTGTTTGTTGTGTATCTATAGTAAACAAATGCGCGTAAAAAACACACACACACACACACGGCCAGCAAAAGTTGGCTGCCTGAAAGGAAAGAAAGAAAGAAGCCAACGTACATATATAGCATATACAATATATATATATACGATATGTATATATGGGAAAAAAAGGGAAAAATATTAATGAAACAACAACAAGAAGGCATCGTTAGTGGATGGTGAACCTGAGCGACCAGTTGGCTGTTGTAAGATACCCTGTATTTCATAGATGCCAATAGTTGGGTGTATTTTGAACTTAAAAAAAAATGTAAAACAACAACTAGAAGAAGGTACTCTCTATATTTTGACATATTTGACAGTTAAAAGTAAACAAAATAAAGTTTTTTTAAATAATTTAAAGCTATGAATAAAATAGAAAAATTCTTTATATACCAAATCGCATTTTGTGATATAAATTATGTAATATGTGGGATATGTTTGCAAATGTTATTTTATTAAATAACTTAGTCACCTTTTGGCATAAATATAATGAAATTTTACTTATTTTTTTATTCATAATTTACGAAATAATTCAACTGTTATTCAATAATGTTGAACAAGAAAAAATTGTCTGTTATTATCGATATTACACTATTAAAAGATTATCAACATAAATTGCTGTCAATATTTCAATACTGTTAACGAATCTGTTGCTGTCATTGAAAACGAGTCTGTTAACTTGCGAATTGTGAATGTTAATGTTAACTTCTGTTATTTAAATATGTAATTCGGAACACAAAATATTACGTAATCAGAAGATGAGAAAAATATAATATAAAATGAGAAAAAAAATAATAAAAAAAAAAGTAAATTAAATGAAATTTAAAAAAATCAAATTAACAAAAATAATTATAATAAAAACGAACTTTCATTAAAACAAAAATTAAACCAATAATTAAAAGACAAAGAAAATAATTATAAAAATAAGAAAAAAAAAATAGTAGTAAAAATAAATTAAATGAAATTAAAAAAAAAACAAATAAACGAAAATAAAAATAAAAATTTTAAAGTAAAAATAAAACAATAATTAAAAGTCAATGAAAATAATAATAACAATAGGAATAATTATAATATATATTATATTCGGAACATACCAAAAGAATCAGCTAGAATAAGCTGAAATTAAATATATAATAAAAATAATTAAAATTACATTTTTCAACAAAAAAATTTAATTTAAATAAATCAATAAATAAAAATTAAATATAATAATAATAATTAAAATATAAATATTAGTAATAATAAAAATTAAAATTTAAATATTAGTTATAATTAAAATTAATAATACCAAGTTAAAGAAAACATTCCCTACAATAATAAAGTGACTAGTGCACTAAATTATAATAATAACAAAAATTAAAATTAAATTCCAACTTCGACAACAAACCGTAAAATAAATAAATTAAATTAAATTATAAATAAATTAATAAATTAAAATAAAATAATAATAATTAAAATATAAATATAAATTATGAATAATACCAAGAAAATATTCCTTACAATAATAAAGTGACTAGTGCTCTAAATTATAATAATAAGGAAAAATAAAAAAATAAATTCAAACTTCGACAGCAAAACGTAAAATAAATAAATTAAATTAATCTTTAAGAACTGACACAGAATCTTAAAAGCTCTTTCGTATAGTACATTTTATAGGGTATCAAATAGTTGAACGCGTTCAACAGCAACACATTTCAACTTGTCGTTGATTGTGTTTTATTTTTTTTTGTTTTTTTCGCGGTTGTTTTTGTGGCACGCTGCCCTGTCTGCTTATCTAGATACATGCGCGACGCGACGCATTGCCATCGCCTCAATTTGGCCTGGGGGCATGGTGGCAATATGGAGAAGCTTCACTAACTTTGGACTGGCACTGGGATCTGTTGTTGCCCATTATCATCATCATCAACATCATGATCATGATCATCATCGTCGTCGCCATCGTATGCGTAAAAATTCTTTTCGAAGCATCGCAACGCGCGTAAAAACGTAAAAACAAACCTAACGAATAATAGCAACATTTTGTTTATTTTTCTGCTGTATTTATTTCAAGCTATCAGTGCGCTCAGGCAAAATAAAAGCACCAAAATGAAAAATGTAGATAAATATTTAACAATCTATATATATGTGTATATAAATTGTATAAAAATGTTTATATACATTAGACAAGAGTGCTGTGTTAACTGTGACTTAGACGCTATGACTAATAAATATTGTGTCCAAGTGTAAATGATAAATTTAGTTTCAAACTGTGACTGCATAGCGAAAGTAGCATTTTATTAGTTATCGATAACGATTAAAAATAACATTTTTTATTGGAGAGGTAATCGAAATTTAAAATTGATCTCTGAACTCAATAGATAAATAAATTTAAATTTTTTTTTAAATAAAGAAAATTAAGTTAAATTTGTTTTTAATTTTTTGCTATATAGAAAAGAATAATTTTTACTAATATTATAAAATAAAATTAAATTTTTAATAGATAAATAAATCTAAAATTTTTTCAAATAAAGAAAATTGATAAATTTTTACTAATAAAATAAAATTTAATTTTTAATAGATAAATAAATCTGAAAATTTTTTGTAATAAAGAAAATTGTGTTAAATTTGGTTTGAATTTTTTGCTATATAAAAAAGAATTTATTTTACTAATAAAATAAAATAAAATTTAATTTTTAATAGATAAATTAATATCAAATTTTTGAAAATAAAGAAAATCGAATTAAATTGGTTTTTATATGTTTTGCTATATAGAAAATAATAATTATTACTTATATAATAATATAAAATTTAAAATTGATCTCTGAACTTAATAGATAAATAAATCTCAATATTTTTAAAATAAAGAAAATCGAGTTAAATTTGTTTTTAATTTTTTGCTATATTAGTATATAATAAAAATAATAATTTTTACTAAGAAAATAAAATAAAATTTAAATTTGATCTCTGAACTCAATAGATAAATAAATTTTAAATTTTTTAAAATGTAAAAAATTGATTTAAAAATTTGTATTTAATTTTTTGCTATATATAAAAAAAGAATAATTTTTACTAATAGTCTGATATATGAACGTCACAGTCACAATTTCTCATATCTAGAATACATAGTGTATATATATATTTAAATAAGCCAAAAAAAAACAAAATATCTACATATTATTACGCATGGTATACAATTTGCGTATTTCACATAAAAGTACCTACTATATATATATATATTTATATAGGTATATTTGTTAATTTTCCTGTGTTATAATACACACTCTCAATGACTATATACATATATATATATATAGGTATCTACGACAGCCGGCCAAATGTCTATCTATAAATTTTTTGCCAAATAAAACAACAACCAAATGCATTTTATATCTACAATAATTTTCGATTCTATTTTGCCGCACACTTGCATATACATACATATATAGGTAGTATATATATATATATACGTTTATCGTATATTTAATTTATTTTTACGCCAAACAAATAATCATGCAATTTATAAAACAAATTTTTTGTTGAAATAAAAATAAAAAAAAAACCAAAACGTAGCGATAAGAACGAACTCAAAAAAAAATACTCGATCGTATGATTTTTCATTCATGCGCTAATCGTACGCCGCATTTTAATATCTTTGATCATATATGTACATACAAAAATACGTATATATTTATATACGTATTTTTGTTTGTATATATATGAGTACACACTTTGTTTTCCTTTGACGTCTGTTTTGGTTCAACGTCAACACTCATAATTTTTTTCCCAGCCCACCTGGCGTACAACAAAAATATTTTCCTAAATTTTTAATACATTTTAATGCTGCGTAAATAATGCGTTGAAAATACCACAAACGCATGCTTATACTACAATTTTAGTTAAAATCTATATATTGGGAATAATTTTGGTTGAGCTTCATGAGTTTAAAGATTTCCCTTGTTGATAATATTTATATATAATATTTTCTCAGCTATTAATTCTATCGTAAAATCGACTTAAATATTTTAAGACAATATTATTAAATTAAAAAAAAAAAAAAGAATTATGCGTTAAATTAAATCAAATAAAGAAAATAATTATGCGTTAAATGAAATCAAATAAAAAAAAAAAATTATGCCTTAAATTAACAACATTTTAAAAGGTTTTTTTTTATATGGGAAAGTAGAGCCAAAGACAAACTTATTTTGTGCATAGTATGTATTAGGTTGTCTGAAGATTTTGCAACTTTATATAGTTTAAATTGAATTGATTTTTAATTTAGTATATATATTTAAATAAATACTCTTTAATTTACGCTGTTACATGCTTTTCTATAACCATGTTAATGCCCATTTCTGACTATCAAAAAAATAACTAAAATAAAGTTTAATAAATTCATAAATAAATAATTGATTTCTGTTTTTCTGGGTGAGAGCAAATATTTTTCTATGCCGTAAAAATGCTTTTGAAGCGATTAGAATGTTGTATAGTCTAACAAATCGAATTCTTTGATTCCGGGAATTGGTTTGTTTCCCCTCATTGGCGCCACTCAATTAGACTACAACAACAACAACAACAAATATAGAGTATGGAGAACGCGTCGCTTTGTCGCCATCAGTCAAAGTTCTTGTTTGATTTACATGTTTATCTGTGAATGTGTGTGCATAAATTATACAAGAAATATACATACATACATACATACATATATATATAAATATATACATATGGCATAAAAGAATTCTATGGCACAATTTTTTTGGGTTTTTTGTTGTTGTTAACCGTTGAATGCTTTTTGACCAAATTAAGTTGTGTTAAGTTTCACACATTTACGTTATGCCGTCACAGCTGCTGCTGCTGCTGCCTTTTTATACCCTTATCTATGCAAGGGTATTAACATTTTGACACAATATGTGTAACGTATGGGAGGAGGTCTGTTCAAATCCATAGAGTATATTCTCTGGAGCAGCGTAAACAGTTGTTTCTCTAAGTGTATTTTCAAGCTATTCGAGAAAATTTTAAAAAAATTCCAATCTTTATTTATTTATTTATTTTTTAAATATTGTTTTTTTTTATTTTTTTTTTTAAATAAATATTTTATTTTTTTAAATATTGTTTTATTTT
Organism: Hirtodrosophila alboralis; assembly: GCA_035043045.1. NCBI lineage: Eukaryota > Metazoa > Arthropoda > Insecta > Diptera > Drosophilidae > Hirtodrosophila > Hirtodrosophila alboralis. Next base: position 260,213 of record JAWNNH010000253.1, read on the forward strand.
TTTTTAAATATTGTTTTATTTATTTTTTTTTTAAAATATTTTTTTATTTAATATTTTTCTTTTTAAACAAATTGGCAACTAAAATTCCATGTTAAAATTTATTTCCAAATAGTTTTCATTTTCTTGTCTCTAAAGGCTTTTTCAAACCAAAATCTTTCAACGGATTTTGAATGCTAGAAGAGAATATTTTCTTATTTTCAATAAAAGTCAATATATTAAAGTACAGGATATCTGCTAGTTAAACACACTACCTTCAACAATTTCAACTTGTTTTAAGTATGCAAATATCTACATAATGACACACAAGAAATTATATGAATAAAAAATCCACACAGCCTGTAATTATAAACTGCAAAAGTTATTTGGCCAAATTTCTTGGAAATTTGTGAAAAAAAATTAAAAATAAAGTTAAAAAAATTTTATAAAGGTATTTTGCGGTTTATTTTAATGGCCTGATTAAGAAATTATTGCCGCCAGACTGTCACCAATGAAAAAATGTTGGATTTTTATTAACAATTTAAGTAAAAAATAAAATAAAATAAAGGTGTGTGTTTCGTCTTTATTTAACATTTAAAAAATGTTGGGTTTTTTATTAACAATTTAAG